>BMAW01001874.1:0-11157 GCA_019974015.1 Nephila pilipes | reverse complement strand
AACCAGATGACTAAAGTAACAATGCTTTGGGCATCAAAAGTATGTTGCTGTTGAAGAAATGCAGGTCTGCAAGCTGTTTCAAAAGGTGAAACAAGAATATATTATTTCAAATAAAAAAAATAAACCAGAAATGGAAAGGAAAAAAAAAAAAAAAAAAACTTTTATGAGAAGGTCATGAAATTTTTTTTTATAAAAGTAAGGCAATTTGATTTACACTCCAATAAAACATAATAAACAACAGGCAAATTAGGAATGAAAGAAACATATGAGAAAAAATCTAATTGAAATTGGAATGCATACTGGTTTATAGATAAAATTCATTTCTGATCTATTGCATCTAAAGTGATTAAAATATTTTTTTTGATGTCTGCATTTCCTACAGAAAAAGCCTCTTGCTCCACATCGAAAAAATGTTTCTATAGATAAATTTTCAAAAGTAAAATTTATTTCACATTGAAATACTTTCAAATAACAGAAAAGCTAAGTGAGGAACCTTGGGTAATAGAGTGATGTTATGATTGAATGAATTCAATGTTAAAATATTAAATCCTATGAATATTTTCATTAAATACGAGGATCATTCAGTAAGTCCTTAAAAATTCCATGAGATTACGTGCATAGCATTGAAAATGAGTTTGTTTTTAGTAAGCATCATGACTCACTAGACGGCTGTCCACTATATAGTTTTGATTGATAAACAAATCAAGGTGTGTGAAATAGTTGTGGATATTACAAAGTATGGTATATCACTGGTATATTGCTAAGCACAATCAAAGATTTCAATTTAGAAATTTAGAAAGAAAAATTGGGTGCAAAAAAAATCTTGGCAAGATGGGTACTGTGTATGCTAAGTGAAAAGTAAAAGCAATCGTATGGTTGACTTTGAGGGTATTTTGGCGCTTTTTCGTCACAATCCTGATGAGTTTCTGCATTGATACATGAGGACAGAACGTGGATAGACTAATACTCTCTAAAGACAAAGGAACAATCAAAACAGTGGGTTTTATAAGTGAATGAGCTGCAAAGAAAGCAAAGACAGTGAAATAAACATGCAAAATTGTCAGCCATGGTTTTTTTGGGGTGCGCACTGAATCATTTATACTGATTACTTAAAAAAGGAAAAGCAATAATTGAAGAGTATTATTGCATTGTTATTTCAAGGAAGTTTAGAAAACCAGAAAAAACGTTTTCATTTGAAAAAAGAAAAAGATCCTCTTCCATCAAGACAAAGCATGAGCGCACACCTGTGCAGTTTGGATTGACAAAATCAATGAATTAAAGTTAGAATTATAACAACATCCTTTGTATTCTCCTCCCAGCAACTTTTTTTAATATTTCGAAACTTAAAAAAGAAATGGCTCAGCGGGCAATGGTTAAGGTTGAACAAAGAAGTCATAACCCAAACAAATGCCTATTTTAAAGACCTTTTGAAATCTTACTTTTTTGATAGCTTAAAAAAGTTAGATAAAAGCTTGGAAAAATGTATAGAGCTATGTTGAAAGAAAAAAAAAAATCCCTAAAATAATTTGTTTTTCTATTTATTTTAAGGACTTATTGAACAACCATAGTAGTATTTTTTATTGTTTAAATTTGTAAGAATTGGTTCTTACTGTCAGTCAGTCAGTTAGAGTTAGAGTCGATCTTGTGCAACAATTTTGAAATTGTTAAATGTAATGATTATTAAGATACCTTCAATATTCCTTTAGTTACTAAAATATGCACTTAAAGTATAAATAAATATTTTTATTTGACAGGTACTTTCTGTCATATAATGCTGAAAAACTTTAATGATTTTTATAATAATATGCATATTTTTTAAAATATACAATTTCTTAGAATACAAAATTCTTTAAAAAATTATAGTCAAACATAAAATTTCCCCTAAACACAAGGTCATACAAATTTTTATCATTGGTTAATGCATCTTTTCTACATAATTTATACTAAAACATAAAGAAAGCAAAATATCTTAAGTAAATAGTCTTATATTTGGCCTTTTTCTGGAGAGGTGAAATGAGTTGTTAAATCCTTCTTCTTCATTAATTAGTATCATTATTAAACTTATGTATATTGAAGGTTCCAATCATCCCAATATCTTAATTCTGCTTCTTTCAATTTTTGTTCATACTCATCATTAACATGAAATTTACTTTCAATGGGTCCTGTCTCACAAAGTACTATATGATAATGAAATTGCTGATTTTCTTGCTTGGGAATGGGTCTCTAATATATTAGGTTCAAATACTCATCTCTTCAAAATGTATTCAAAAATAAAAATTTCAAAACCAGCAATTATAGATGATTCCTCCAACTCATTCATATTATATAATAGGAAAGTTCTGGGTGGTGCCCTTGCCGTAAAAGAAGATAGAGGCATCCAAACCATCATTTGTAAACTTGCTAACTTTTGACAAGGGACAGTAAAATTTTCCAACCTGCACCATATGTAATTCTACCTAAGCCTCTCCCAACCATCTTTTAAATCGGAAAGGGTATCAATTCATCTTGTTTATGATTTCTCGAGGGTTTTTGGTCTCATGGACTTAAGTCTAGCCTTTGACTATATCTTATCGAATAAGTCAAACAGCAATGGTTTTAAAATATATTCCAGATTTTGATGACCTAAATTATAATTTTCTTCTCATGCATAATCAATTGATATTATAATTTGTCAATTTTAATATGATCAGATCCCTCATACAGCAAAAAAACTTTTTTTTTAAAAAAATCTAATTTATTTAAATTAACCTAAAACATGTATTTTCCTCACAATTTGCAATAATTTATAATTAAGTGACATTGGTTGCAATAATCAAATAACTTAACTGGAGCACACTACTCAATTAATTTAAACTGAATGTTTGAAATTGAAAAGTATTTGAAGAAATATTCATGAAAATTAGCTCAATAACCTACACTGAATAAGTAAATATTTCACATTAAAAATATAAATAACAATAATTAAAATTAAAAAAATCTTATATTAATTACATCATCAAAATGGATATTTTAATTATTACAAACTTACTATGGGAATTGTTCAAAGCAGACCATGTTAAGTACATCACATATAACATGACAATAGAAGACTGCAGCAATCCAGATTTTGGCAAAGCTGTAAAATTTAACAATCAAGATTGAATATTTTTTTCGAAATCAAAAACACTATTTCCCATAATCAAAGACAGCTTACAACAAATAACAATAGCCTTGTAGTTAAAAGATATTTTTAAATTCTTAACAAATATTATATACTTGTTATAGCTCATTAATTCTAGATATGAATAATTTAATCATTATTTTTTACTATACCCCAAAAAAACTTTCAGTTTTAATCACATTAATTAAATGTATGATTTTACATAATTTCTAAGAAATGAAAATTAAACTGAAGATATTTTTTAAAAAAGGAACAATTGACACATATTAACCTTTGTATTATATTCAAAATAAAAAATAAATAAACTTTCAAAATGCAATAATATTCCCCAGTCTATTAGGATTAATTAAAAAAATTTTTTTTTGTTCCTTTGGTACTTGCTAGGTAATTTTATCAATAATATTTAATTATTAAAAAAATATTACCCAAAAGCAGAATCAAAAAAGGCCCATGACTTAGGTAAAACCACATAATCAATAACATCATGCAAAGATATTAATACTATTATGCAAAAAGCATAAAATTTGGAGCTTGAGTTTCTATTGCAATATTTATACTACAATGAATTCCCCCCCCCCACAACTTATTCAGAAAAGTATATTATGTTCAAGTACAACACAAAAATAAAAGTTACCTCTATTATGAAATGTAAATTTAAAAAGTATGTAAAATATATAAAATTGAGAATTTTACCAATTAATAATACAACTGAATTCTTTAGTGTATTTATTATACCTGAATATTTGCACTTTTAAGTTTTATAAATTAAAGAATAATTTAACACAAAATATTTTTTTAAAAGAAACAATCTGAACTTTAATTTATTCATAATAGTAAAAAAAGAAGGGGTGGGTGAAAGAACTTAAATCAAATTCACTTTTTCTTATGAACCAAATTTTTACTAGTTTTAATAAATCATTTAAAATAATGTTTAAATAAGTAAAAAAAAAAAAAAAAAAATAAAAAAATAAAATATTATTAAATATATTTACCTACATTTAAGAACATACTTTTTTTTTTTTTACAAATTAGCACAACTTTATTTTTCAAATTAGGAAATTTTGAAGTGAAAGTATATTAGAAAATGATACAAGGTATCATACAAATTAATATATTCATTTAAATAATCTTCAATAAATAAAAAATATGGTTTATTACCAACACATATTTTATTTCAATTCTAAGCTAATTAAAAAAGATTAAATATTTTAATGACATGATTAATAATTATGGTAATGCAAGTTTTACATATAAAACATCAATGAACACAGCTTTTTCACTCCAAAAATTATTTTAAAGCATAAAAATCAATTTTGTTATTAAACAGAAAGATAAGAAAAATTAATATAATACCATCTTGAACTTTAGGCAAGACTGACACAACTGATAAAATGATGCAACATATGAGGTTGAAACTAATAAAAAATTTCTGAACTCCACAGCCACCTGAATCCTAAAGAAAGCATTACAAGAAAAACTGTAAAAGCATTATAATCTACAATGTTACACCAGTAAAAATCTGTCAAGTATTAATGAACATTTACATAAAAAAAGAATAAAATCATTATTAGCATAATGGATTATCCAAAGAAACCATAATTACATAATTGAAAGTGATATCTCTAATTTCACCAATTAAATTCTTAACCTTTAAGAACATGGACAGGTTGGAGTAACATCAGAACACGAGTGGTGTACTGTGTACGCCAGCATAATATAAGGCCTAAATATTAATTTTTAGTGATATTAAATGTGAAATGCAATGTCTAGTAATATTATAGAAATAATACAAATCAGAACAAAAGAAAAATTAATTTAATCAAAATGAATGCAACAAAAATACAGTAAAAATGCTGCTGATATTTAATTTGAAAATTATATGGATATGAATTTAAAACAAAATCAAATAAGAAATTTAAACTTACAAAGATTACTTCCATCATTTGCACAATTTACTGATATTTGTTGAATAATTATTGAAACTTTTATAGATATATTTGGTTATTTTTATGACTTCTTTGCCTACAAAAATCAGAACATTCAGTGCAACTTATAGTTGTGAAGTTATTTTTCTTTCACCTACACAAGTTACACCGTCCTTTTCTTTTCAGAGGTTCTGGATCTGCAGCTTTCAATTTATTGAATTGACGTTAGATAATGTTTTTAGAACTTCTTGGCAATGATGGAATCAAATGTCTCTTCTGTACATATGGTTTCAGGAGTGATAATACTAATTTTTTCAAAAAATAGTGCATATATTTGAAAGTGTTATCAGGTGATGACATTTGAAGCATAATTTGGCTGTTTATATCTGCAATGTTTTAAAAAGCTACTGATTCTCCATAGGCCATCTTAAGGTTCTCCTGGCAATAGTGTAAGTTCCTCCTAACTTATCAACAACAAATACACCACCTTTTGTTTTATTGCAACTCAAAATGACAGAAGGTTTGTATCACTGCCAAAACTAGCATCATCATGCATAGTACTAAGAGAATAAAAGCTTTATTTTTTTCTCAGAACACATGAAACAATACTTACATCTTTTTAGAACCAAAAAAATGGTGAACCTATAACTCTAGATTTATATGGAAGAAATTCTCGAGGGATTTATTTTTTATTTGAATGCAATGTTCCTAACAAAGTGATATTATCATCTAGCAAAGATTTTGCCAAAGGATAACTTGTATACCAATTATCAGTTGTCAAATTTCGAAATGACCTTTTGAAATGATCAATTATTCTGTTGATAATATCAGCTGGAGAATTGTAAATACAATATGGTCCTTCCTGCCAAGTATTGAATGAACAAGCATTTACTTCAGAGGGGTTCAAGTTTTATATCAATAGTTTCTTATTCTCCAAGAATAAAAATAATAATTTTGATCACACATAGAATGGTAATAACAATATATAATAGAGAGAGAGAAGAAAAATGCTGACCATAAAATAATTTTCTTGTATGAATTTAGTTGAAATTTTTTGTAAAAAGCACAATAAATCAGTAAATGAACCTCAATATAACTGAAGAAATGAAATCGAACATATTGCAGAAATAATTTACATAATAACATGGATGATGTATTACGTACACTCCAGAAGTAAATAATGAAAAAGAACATATCAAAATACAACTTTCAACTTTAAACACAAGTACCTCAATGAATGAACTTTGAAAGGAGGGTAAATTAGACACAGGTGTTAGTCATGTGATTATTGCAAAATTCACAGCTATCTTTTTACCGTGGCATACTCAGTACACTGCCCATGTTCTTGAAGGTTAATACTATAGGACATGTGATACTAATGTTAATTTAAATTATTGCTCATTTATATTTTCCATAGCTGATGGTAAATGATTTATATTTGAATTCCCATAAGGAAATCATAGAATTATCTTTATTTTTATATAATCAAGAATTCAAGATTGACAATTTATACAAAACTTTAAGACAATTGTGAGGTTTTAAACATTTTTCTTTTTAATTTAATTTCTTTATTTGCATGTTTCAAGACTAAATGATTCTGATATTGTAATGAATAGCCATTACTTCTTACCTTTTAATTTTTTTAAAAAACTGGTTCAAAGTAGAACCTTTTTGTCACACTTAAAAAAAGAAATGCAGAATACATTTGTTATTAAATTAAATGAAATACTTTTTCATTCAATTTTAAATAAGCGAATATGGACAGATGATGCTTAAAATTTTGATACTTGCTAAATTACCTTCCATTGAAAAAATATGAAACTTTTAGAAACTTAAAATTAAGAGAAAAAATAAAATAAATTTGTCAGTTAAGTATCTCTTCTTTCATATTGTCTTTTTTTCATTTTTATTTATTTATTTTTGGTAAGAAAGAATTGCATGAGATTTGATAAAAACTAAACTTTTCTGATTTCTTTTATAGTTATAGAATAAAGTTGACTAAAAGCATTCAACTCATACTTAGCGTCAAGTATTTTAAATAGTATCACATTAATTAATAAATAATTACAATTAACTTAATTTACAATTAAATTTTCTTAAAATCAAGCATATGATCGATATCACATACTTACTGTGGTGTAATATACAAACAATAATACAGTAGCAGTAATCGAAACAACATAATGCAGCACAGTAAAGAAGATTAACGCTGCAAAATAAATAAAATTTCAATATAAGCTGTACAGCAAATACATAATTTAAAAAAAAATTATTACAATAAAAAGGAAACTAACCACAATACCATCCTTTTGACTGTGTTTCTTCATAATTTTCCAGCCATCGCTCTGTCCAACTATGAGCAAAGTCAATGATTAAAACGAGCTGAATAAGAATGAAGAGAAAGCCACCGATCATGCCAAAGTACATCCACACTATATATTAAAAACAACATTCACATTAAATTGCTTCCATACTAAAAAATTCTTATACTTATTTCCAAGTGATTTAAGTGAACTGAAAAACAGCATTAGATATGAACCAAATTTATATAACTACAAATCAAAATCATAAATATGATACCTAAGCACTAATCGTGACATAATGACTGTATTTAATGAGTCACAAGAAATAGTTCTCAAAAATAAAAATAGTTCTTACTTTAGCAGTTTACACAATGCAAGAATTGCACATCATGAAGTAACTTAAATTAATACTGTGGTGATTATATTCATGCAAGATTGTTTTGGCATTAAATAAATAAACCATAACACCAACACCAAAATAAATAATAATCTAGCTTGCATGCATGATTGAAGTTAAAATCAATATCAACAAACATTTGATAAAAAAATATGACAAAATAATACAAAAAATGTGTTGCAATAAATTCTTACTAAAACTCAATCTACATTAATAAAATGAAGAGTTTATAAGTGTACGGACAGTGAAATATAAAAATGGGAAGGCTCAGATGTACAAAGTTAGGTACTATAGGTGATGATGTCGGGAAAAACTGTAATTGCTTACCTATCATAGAGTTTTTATCATTTCTTAAAGTAAAAAGATCACAAGTGTTACTTAACTTTACTTGTAATCGATGTAATGATGTCATATCATTTGTGTTAGAAATATAAGAATCTATTTCATGCAATATACTTAAAATGTTAGATGCAAAAGATGTGTTTACAGTGCTATTACTTGATAAAATAACAGTATAATGTAATTTATTAGATATATACATGCAATAAGTGGTAAGTGTTTCCCTTTAAAATATCATTTTTCATACTGATGTTATTGGTCATGTAAATAAAATGCTAATTTTATTTTAATAAATCTATTCATTCATATTTCTTCTAATGACTGTGAACTCCACTAAAGCAAATTAGGATTTTGTATCAAATCCTATGGCTATTAAAAATTCTATAATAAGTGTAAAAATGTCGCAATAATTTTGCATTGTGAAGTAACTTTTTTGAAACTTGACTGATTTTTAAATATTTTAAGATAAAACAACCGATAAGGCATACTTCACTTCATCTTCACTGCAGATAGCTTGTGCATATTACACCAGTCTTTCTTTGTTTCTAACCATTTTTTTCATAGAGCTTTCGAAGATCATTACATTTATTTTATTGTTTGTTCTTCATAGCAGAATTATGATTTGTTTTCAAACTAATCACCACAAAAAAAAAAAAAAAAAAAAAAAAAACATTCTGTCTCAAGACTGCTATTAATGGCGGTTTCAACAAAGCTAAGCCTATTTAATCTCTTTTCAAATGGTTTTGATATCTTAGTTAATTTTAATATTAATTTTTCTTTCAGTTTAAGGTTACAAGATACTTATTATTGAGTGATTATTTATTACATGAAATGCATTTTTATGACTGCATTTATGGCATTGGAAGGATGGCTCATTTAGCTTTTTAGTTGCCTTTGAATATGACTGCCATAGATATTTACTAGCAACATTTCTAGATGTTCAGGAATTGCAAAATCATCATTTTGGATGAATGCACAATGCCCAACAAAGCCACATTTGAAGTCCTCAATGTCACCATGAAAGACTTAAGATTTAACAAGTTAATGGATGAAATTATTACATGCTGTTGCTCATTCCACATGGAATTAGAGTTGATGTAATATATTTGTCTTCTTACATTTGAACTGACATACAAAGACTTCAGCTATAAATAAAATGTGAAATAATTTGAGTGGTGATTCCTAAGCTCACTAGTTTGCTGACAGCCTACTTTTGACTAGGAAATGGATCCTTCACACCACTCAATCTATACCTATGAAAAGCATTGGAAGAATTGCTAATATCCAGAAAGAACTTTTATAAGTTGCATTTTCAAACAAACCAGAAATTTTTTAAGATCATGCATCACAAACCAGATTGTAAATATCACAAATTAAGCAATTTTTATAACAAGTTTCAGGAAATCTTCAAACATAAAGGTCCATTGATATTATTTGAGACCCAAAAAAGGAGGCAGTCAGTTTGAATTTTTAAAGACTTCTGAACTGCTAAATATAACTCTATATATTTTTCAACTTTAAATTGGGGAACCAAATCATCCTTCTCAGAAATCTAGATCCGTCTTTACTGTTTAATGGAACCAGACTATCCAATAAGAAGCTTAAGGCCCATTATGTTGAAGCTACTATTCTGACTAAGGAAGCTACAAGAAAAGATTGTTTCATTCCAGTTTAAACAACTTTAATTTTGCATTCATCTCAGTTCTGCTATGAGCATCAACAAATCTCAAAGACGATCTCTTCAAATTGTTAGAGTGAAACTGAGAAATCATTGCTTCTCCCAAGGATAACTTTATGTTGGTTGTTATAGAGTTAAAAGTGCTGAAAATATAAACATCTTTGTACAAAATGGAAAGACATTTAACACTGTTTATAAGTAGATCTTCAAACTGATTAATATTTCTTCACAGTTCATTATAATTATTTATCATTTGTGGAGCTTAACTATTTACTACCACATTTATCCAAATTTAAGCTGCACTGTTTTCCAGTGTTAATGCTACTGAAACTCCAGGGCGACTTAGAATCGAAGACAGAAAAATTTGTTAGAAGGGGAAATTGAGTTTCCACCCCTTTCAAACGGAAAAATGTAACCATCCATTCGGGTTACCTGCATCAATGACTCATAACATTCCGCAGTTTATCTTCAGTTTTCAATTCTATCCTGAACTTTGTCATCTGCACGTATTGAGGGACTTTTTTGTATACGTTTTTTTTAATCACCTAAACATCAAATATATTGGTAATGACATCAGGATAAGTTGACTATGACACAAGTATGACAAGGAAGGCAATTTTATATGCAGAAGTCGTTTGATGTAAGCATTAATAAGCCATTTCAGGACTACATAAAAAGAGTGTAAAAACTTGTTGCATTTGGAAAATCACCCTTTCACTGCTTCCGGGAAAATCAAGAATGTAATTCCTCGAAAATTGCAGAATGGATATCTGTTGCCTGAAAAAAAGTTTCCAATGAGACTATAATACATTCTTTTAAAAAATGTTGCATAATAAATACATTGAATGGCTGGTTGGTTTTTTAACGTTGTAATACAAGCAGCCCGAGGACTAATGGCAACGAACCTCGTAATTTTGAGCCTCAGTGAAGTGATGAGGACGACATCCGAGCTGGCATCCCCCTCTCCTAACTTTCACACCACGACAACTTGAGGTTTTTGAGCCTCGACAGATTGAATGTGCACCAGCTACATGACGGGTCTTTAATGGCGTCAAAGCTTGAACCTACAACTTGATGAAAATCGACAACTGCGAAGCTGCTGTCATAACAACTAGGCTACCGCGGCCATGTGCATTAGATGGCATGGAAGACAACACCCCATGTGAGAAAATGGTGACACCAGCACCAATTCCGTAGTCAGTTGTAACAGTAGGTGAGACGAATCATTTTCGGAATATGATACTGATTGTTAAAGCAATTACAGGTTCATCTATATAACTAAAAGTTTTTAATAAAATGGTGAAATAAATAAATTATTCACTTCTTATTAGTTCTCATTAATTTTTTTTTAAAAA
>BMAW01001851.1:869-51596 GCA_019974015.1 Nephila pilipes | reverse complement strand
AAAAAAAAAAAAAAAAGAGGTCGCAAATACAGAATTGAAATCTGGGTATGCTCCTCCCTATGGAAAGAGAAAAACAAATAAAGGGTTAAAAAACAATGAAACAAAAAGAAAACAATTAAATGAAAAAATCAGAAACGAAAAAGGCAGCATTTTTAAATTCCTACTATTAGCTAACACTCTCTCCATTTGTATCTTGTTCAAATTTTCAATCGTTAATAAAATATTTTTTATTCATCCACTCAAGTTCAAATACATTGTTTTAAACTTGTAGTAGGTGACACTCGATGTTTATACAGTTTTTTCAAATATTAATTCATTTAATTAAATTTAATCGGTGAAAATGCAGTTTAGACCAACCACTTGGCGCGATTTCAAAAATTGCCAAACTTGTCGATTTTTTTTTTTGGCTCAACGTTAACCAGGGTAGCCACATTTGGCGAAATACCACCAAATAATTTAATAAAATGTAACTAAAATAAAAAATTTCTTTGTTGACCTAAGTAGAAATTGACAATTTCTCTCTATATATATTACTTGTTTTGTCATTTTAAACAAAAAATTTGGTCAACATTTAAAAATGAAGGTAATTTTAATGATTGTGAAAGAAATGGCACGTTCTTCTACTCACAAAAACATTTTTGAGAATGACATTGCGGAAAGAAAATCGTAATAATGCTTTTACAGCGTCCGCGCAATTTCGTTCGTAACGGCCTCACATTCCGACAAAGAGGTGAATTAAAATGCAGTTGGGATTTTTGAGAAAGACTAGATAACATTTCTGAGGCACATAAATTGTGGGGTTAAGGTCGAGACATAACGTACAGATATTGGAGCCCATGAGAATTCAAAACGCCCCCACAGCAGTTCTCTCGTTACTGAAGGTGTTATTTCTGTTCTAAGAGTGGAGGTGTCGAAGGATGCATTTCAGCTATAGCCAATAAAAAAAGTCACTGCGTTTGTGGTTTTGAAAAGAGACCGAATTCATCAAGGATAAAAAAAAAAATTCGCCGTGGAAGGAACAGAGAAACGTGATAAACGTTCACAAGAACGGACGTGTCCAAGGACAATGTGAAGAGTAATTAACTGTAAACACCCCGATATTATTTCTTTTACTTTCCATTAGAATTCAAATTAAAAGAATCTCTCATACAGAGGTGATAACCAAGTTGTTTTATACAGATCTAAAAATCGTCAAAAATCAATCACCAACCAATTTTTTCGGTGGATAGGCACTTTCCGCGTCAGGAAACAAATTTTAATTTAAAAAATAAGTATTTATCTTACCCAACCAATCGGGTTCGAGTTCAAAGAAGATTTGTAGACGAGGATCCGATTCACTAACCTTACTAGAGAGTGGCGTAATCAGAAAATAATTTTAGGAGGTGCATATCGTCATTGTCGAGACAAAAGCAATTAAAAAAAACCTAAATAATCGCAAAAGCAATCTTATTTCTCCCATTTAAAACTGTGACCGCGGTAGCTTAGTGATCATGGTTTCGGATTCGTGACCTGCGGTTTTCGTTCAGTCGCGGGTTCGATCCTTAGCTACCACAGACCCGCCGTGTAGCCGGGGCTGATGCACGTTAAATCTGTCGGGGCTCAAAGTCCTCCCAGTGGTGTGCTGGGGAAGTTAGGAGAGGGTGGTTCCAGCTCATGCGTCGTCCTCGTCACTTGACCGAGGTTCAAAATTACGAGGTCCGTCGTCAATGGCCCTCGTGTTGCTTCTAGTGCGACGTTAATAAAAACTAAAACCACATTTAAATCTATTCGATGGTTGATATAATCTTATCAAGTTGAACAAATTTAAATAGAAGAGATCAATTAAGAAAAATAATTACTGTACCACGAAAATAAAATTTGCATTTTAGGGTGGTGCCTTTTTTAGGACCCTCCCCCCTCTCTTCATCTACAAACACTGAACCAGAGGCACTCTTCCAGCGCCAACAAAAAACTTCTCCATTCTTGTTTTAGGAATCGGTTTAGTTGAAATCCTTTTTTCTCTTCATGATGAAGAAGAAGAAAAAAAATGATCAAGTCCCATTTTAAAAGTTTCGGGCAATAATGGACTAAACTACGCAGTAAAATTTTCCGATATGATAATTATATATATTATCATATCGGAAAAAGCTTTTTTTATTAAGATCTAAGCTTTTTTTATTAAAGAAACATTTTTTTTTTTCAACTCGGATAATGATTTTTAAAAGATTATAAATTCATTAAATATATAACTCTAATATAATATGATAGCTCATACAACCAAAAAGAAAAATATCACTAATGCGATAAAAATTGATAAATATAACCCTAATAAATGTTCAGTCCTCGAGCATGAGGAGAGAGAAAAAAAGTTCTTGTGTTTTTAATTTAAAATGTCTACAATAGTACAATAAAATAATCTTCCTGAACTATTTCAAATTCGATAAATAATCTGGGGGGGTGCATATTCCCCTTTGCACTCCCCCCGGGTACGTCACTGCTACTAGATCTTTCTTGTTTAGAAGTGATCACTTTCGTTTATAGTTTCCTCTCACTCTCTCTTACAAGTATAGTATTAAATTCTGCTCATAAATACAATTTTTCACATAAATACACTACATTTCAATAATTCTAATTTAATCTACGTAAGTCACGTTTCATCTATTGGGAAATATCTTCAATTCAAACAACAATATTTTGAATCCTAAAATTGAAAGGGGAAAAAAGCAACAGAGACACATTATAACTTTTTTTGTGCAACTAGCACTTCTCCAATAATACTACGTTGCAATGGAAGTGTTAAGTGCTACAAGTTCTAAGCTTTTATTTGTAAATATGATCTACATTACAAAAACTGATTTCGAAATAAATTGTTGCAAATAGAAATTCGGTATCTGGAGCATTTTTTAAAATAATTATTATATTGATCTTCTGAAATCAAATCGAAAAAAAAAAAAAAAAAAAAATCATTTCGTGAAGGAAATAATAAATTAATTTAGTAATTTTAACTCGGTGCCTGCAGTAAATGACAAATTCATGTATATTTATGAAGAAATAATGCAGAGAGATTACAACTAGCTGATTGCAAAATGGTGCGCTCTTTTCCTCACCAGGGAACGAATTCTCAAAGCTTATTTGCAAAGCACATGTTGGTACTGCGTCAGTCAATATAAGTAGAATTGTTGAGTAATAATATCAGAGAGACATACGCATGGAAGTTTTGTCTGTATTAATTCGGTTCGTAATTATATTAGTCGCAGAAAGAAATATGTTCAAATGCGCAGAGAAACAAGTATTTAAAAAATTTTCGTCTTTTGATACTTCTAATTTGTTTTTCCTGTTATATGATCTTTGAGGCTTACAGATTATGCTTTGAAGATAAAATGAAATATACAAAACACATTTTGCGAATTTCAACAAATAAGTTACATGAATACTTGAGCCATTTATTTTGAAAGTGGTGTAAATCCATTCCTCCTCTCCTGTCCCCCCCCCAAAAAAAAAACCCGACTATTTTTAATATTTCTACGTGACATTTCCATTCTGAAATAATTGAAGCTAATAAAATATTAAAAATTTTATTTTAAAAATGGCTCAAGTCCCCTTTTAAAAATTTCAGGCAATAACGACTAAACTACGCAGTGAAACTTTCCGATATAATAATAATACATTTTATTAAAGAAATATTTTTTTCAGCTCGGATAATGATTTTTAAAAGATTATAATTTCATTAAATATATAATTCTAATTAACTCATACAACCAAAAAGAAAAATTCACTAATGTGTTAAAAATTGATAAATATAACTCTAATAAATGTTCAGACTTCTTTTTCTGAAGTTTTCTGATAATTTCTCTAAAGGTATGTCGCTATAATAAATTTTATAATTATATAACCAATGTAGAAAAGAGCGTATTATTGTTTCGCAGTTTGCTTTGAAAAACACCTCGTCTGGAAAACTTTAATCGCATTGAGTTGACACAACTATACAAATTTGTAGACCAAGAGTGACACTATAATACAAAGATTTAATTGAATTTTTACACTGTATATCACTTGTGAATCCCTCTCGCATATGCAAATTGGTGAGAAATTAATTATAAATAGCAAACATTATTACTCTGAATGTAACATTCATTTAATCGTGATTAAAATTCAGATATTTTTAACGTAAGATTGTATACATTTCTTTTAATTTCAAGGGAAATTTATTTTTTTCCATGGACATAAGTTTTGGTTATAATTTAAAAGTGATTTAAGAAGATCACTTCATGCAGCACTTTTCTTATATCTGTATTGTTAAAAAAAATCATTGATTGTTTGGTTTTATTAACGTCGCACTAGAAGCAACACAAGGGCTGTTGGCGACGGTTTCGCAATTTTGAACCTGGATCAAGTGAAAGGATGATGTCTGAGCTGGCACCTTCCTCTCCAAACTTCATCACCCCGCCAAGGGAGGATTTGGACCTCGGCAGACTTTCCGGGCATCAACCCCAGCTACAGACTACATGGTGGATCATCACTGACATTAAGGCTCGAACCCAGGAACAGGCTTTAGACTGTTAAGCTGGATTATTCAAGAATAATACGTCTAACTATTTCTATCAACAAAATATTTTTAGAACAATGGTGATAAAATCAAAATATAGATTGATACGAAGTTTGTGTAAATGTGTAAGAACAGAAAAAAAAAACCTGCAGCTTTCTACTTTCTGATGCATAATATTCCTCCTCCAAATACTCTTTTCTCTTTGACACTTATTAAACTAAATAAAATACTTTTAAAAGGGATAAATAGACCTTTGTTTTTTGCTCATAATATCTCAAACTACATAATCAATCTTCTCCAAGTACTCAAAAGGAAAAATGACTATTTAAATTAGACAAGAGGGAAAGATCACTTGAAAAAAAGAATAAGTTGCACAGTCATTGGCGCTGATGGCTATTCGTCATGTCTGGGTTTAGATGTAATGGTAGTTATGTAACCAGCATCTTATTTCCCTTAGTTATAATGTTCCTTCAAGCAAAGGCTTACTCATGATATGCAGTTGTAAAATACTTTTCACGCGTTCGAAATAAAAGAACGATTGGGTTTCCAGTCTGGTTTCTTTATGAGTCTATCACGCACTCTGGAAACTTTCTTAGAAATTATCCCTGGGAAATCTAGAAATTAATACTTTTATAGACGGTTTCGGAGAAAAGGTAATTTAAGTAATATTTCGATAAAAATAGTTGCGGGGAAAAGCGCAAGAAAAATTACGTGGCGTCACTCGGATCTGTTACAGAAAATCTAGATTGATGCTGGAATTACCGGGATTGCCTAATTGGGTGGGAAACTTGGGAATATTTCTCCAAAATTTACTTCTGATTTTATAGAACAATACAAAAGAAGAAAAAAAAAAAAGATTTTACACAATTTTATATAATAAATAAATAATATTTTCATGTAAAGATACAACAGAATATAATTTTGTGTTCGTCACAGTAATATCTATTAGTACTATCAAAAACAATCCTCAAATTAAGAAATTTAATTGTTTGAATGATATTTTTAATTATAACATAGCTAGATTCAGAAAAATAACGAATAACAAGGAATCGGAGAGACAACAATATTTTAACATAAACTTTAAAAAATACCTTTTGACAGAGAAAAATTAACTTCTTTGAAGCATTTTTTTTCCTCTAATAATTATATTTTTGCGACCCCTTAACTGATCGTGAAATATAGGTTCAGTTTTCAATGGGCTCAGTTCATGACGGTCACGTGACAGATGCAAACACGTGTTTTTCGCTGAAGTCACATCTAACATCACTCTCGTATTAGTTGTTTTGTACCAGTCAATTTCCTTAGGAATTTCAATTTTAATGTTATTTGTAATGCATTAAGATGTTAACAAAAAAAAAAAAAAAAAAAAATTCAAAACGAATCAAATATACTTCTTTTATAATTTATAAACGTTTTAATAGAGTATCTCTTTCTATTTATGTTAGTTAATATTGTTGATTAGTTTGTATTTTAAGAAAGTTCCTGTGAAAAACGAAAACTGGTAATTGTGAAGCACGTGAACTGATTGGAGTGATTTGCAGCGACTCTCTTTTACAACAACGCTAGAAGTTAAAACGCCTTGCTAACTAGCCATATGAGACATCTTTTCAGCCTAGTTGGTAAGAGCAGAGCAAAAAAAGACCGGTCAACTTGCCTTCGGACCCACTGGACCAGGGTTCGAAACAACGCTGCCGCATCAAGAACAACTACTCTCTCCCCCTCCGCAGCGCACGGGGTAGACTAACATCCCCGGTTGTCTCGTCCAGAGCCGAAATTGCATCTGTCATGTGATCGTGATGTTCCATGAATCGAGCTCATTCGGATAAAGGCCACCGGTCATCTTGCAAAGTCCGTCGCAGGCAGAACCTGTCATTTTTGGTTGGTTTAGTGTATGAAATTTATGACACTGAATCCTAGCGAAATATACTGTGCAAAGATCAAACTACAAATATTACCATTTTTCTAGATAAAATAAATTAAAACCAATACCGTGCGAAAATTTAAAATATTTGGTTTGCAGTTTCCACCAACCAAGTCAGTTAATGATAGAGTGTAAGATTCAGCATGTTTAAAATGAGCACGCGTTAGGGATAATAACCTGTGTGTTGCCCTACATCTCTCATAACTCAATTAATCAAGAGCAGCGGTAAATGCAGATCATTCGGTCAAGATGTTTTTCACAACTAGATGACAAAGACAAAATAGGATTTTTTTTTAGTAAGAGGTGTTTATGTGTCCAATTCGTAGACGAATTAAAATAATGTCCCATCTTCTACCTGAAAATGAATTCCAATTAGACGTTGTAAGTTCTACGCGATTATTATGAGTTTCAAGATTGATTCGAGATCTTGAAAATAAGTATGAATCGTTTCTTTAATGCATCTCACAATATATCGCATTTTTGGAAAGGTAAGAGAAATTGCAATAGCAGATTAGCAGCACATTTGACAGTTTTACTGTCTGATGTCACGTAAAAGGGTATACAATACAAAAAAAAAAAAAAAAACTGTCACATTATGATTATTACAAAATAATCTCATTACTTAACCAAAGTTCACAAATTTACGAGGTCTGTTGCCAATAGTCCTCGTGTTGCTTCTACGTAAGACGTTAATATACAAAGACAACTGGCGACATATGAGTGTTATTTATTTATTTATCTTTATAATATAGCGTTATTTGTTCCGTAATAAATCGTTAAAATTATTTAAAAGTAAAACTATTTCAAAATGATTAAATGAATAACATTTTCTGAATTAGTTCGAAATTTAATTATTATAAAGAAAAGTGTTAAAAACTACTTTATAATCCTGGGTATTTAAAGGAACTGGTTAAAGTCGGGAATAGGGTGTCCCCTAGGCGATTGGCAACGAAGCTTGGCGACTTCCTGGATAGATCTCCAAACGTGCGTGACTTAAGCATTGAGTATGCTTAGGGTTACCATAACCTAAATCGCCACGCTTCAATCAATATCGCTTTCAAAAGCCGCCAATCACCTAAGGAACACCCTATTCCCGACTTAAACCAAAGAACCGTATAATCTTCTCGTTTGCGTATTGCTAAAATAGGCTTTCTTCTAAACTAAATTACGTTTGGTTGTATTAATCAGATCTTCAAGTTATACATAGAGAGACAGAGAAAAAAAAATGAATGATGAAATAGATGAAATAAACTAACTCGGTAATTATAGGAGAACAAATTTATAAACATACAGTTTTTGGAAAGTTTTCATTTTGCACTGTAAAGTTAGAATAATTAATACTGCATAAAAATTCAGTTAAGAAATGTAATATAAAACACTTAAAAATTCAAATACTTAATTAAAAATATAATTAGTAATACTTAATAAAATATAATCAAGTTTAATTTTTGATTTTAAGGCTCCCGTGTACTGGCCATGTGGGCAAGGTAGACTAGTGGTCATGGTTCGTCGAGTCGTGGTTTCGAGCTCTGATGCTACAAATGATCTGCCATGCAGTAGGGCTGACGCACGCAAAATCTGTTAAGGTCCCTAGTCATCCCGTTGCCATGGTGAGAGAGTTTGGAGAGTCAGGTGCCAGCTCAAGTATCGTCCTCGTCACTTGACCGAAGTTCAAGTCTCCGAAGTCTCAAGACCGAAGCCAATAGTCTCGAGTTGCTTCTCTGTGTGACGTTAATATCAATCACAATCACTGGTCTACCAACCATTTTGATGTTGTAAACGTAATGTAATTCTTGTGGAATTTCTACTACAGTCCTCAAATCTTTACTATTTTATCTTTTTGAATGCAAAAAAAAAAAAAGAAAAAGAAACACATTCAAAAGAGCGAACAATAATGATGATTTCTGGGGAATTACATTTTCCCTTCGATTTTCCACAGGATTAACATTACATTCACGAAATCAAAATGGCCGGCAGACGGAAGCTTAAAAATAGCCAGCGTGAGTGAATGTTCATTACATTCAGATTCTTCGATAAATGAATTGAGAAACATCGATTACCCGAAATTTGATTAATACTCGCGAGATGAAATTTGTAACTAAATTAGAAACTACTGCAGTCCAAAAATCAGAAGTAGATACATTTTTACCAATTACTCCCAAGTCATTCTTTGAACTAACGAAGCAAAAAAAAAAAAAAAAAAATGTAACTGAAGAGTAATTAGCGGTTAACCGCAAAAGAGGAAATGTCATTGCCTTCGTAGCTGTACAACAGAATTTTCCAAAACAGGTTAAAAACTATTGCTCCTTTCCTGCCAAAGACTAAAGAAGTAAAATGTTATTGTTTGAAGGGGCAGAGAGTTGAGTCTATCCTAATAATTTTTTTTATCTCGATATTTAAAATTATTCATCACAACAAAGTAAGATGACAATAAGCAGACATTCAAAAAAAAAAACATTGTCAAAACATTGTCGTTTGTAAAAACATTGTCAAAAACATTACAATTAGTTTGTTTATCCGCAGTTTTTCACTTACGTCCAAGTTGATTTACTTTGACTTTTTAAATGATATTCCAGAAAATGTAATTGAGCAGCATTTGAATTAAGTTATGTGCCATTTTCAACGACTTTAGGTAAATGGGTTTTTTTTGCAGACTTTTATCCTGCGAATAAAATATAAATTCTAAAAGTAAGGTTTTTTGTAAAAAGTAGGCTTATTTTTCCTTGGCAAAATTAAACAAATAAAATAAAATAAAAATAATTCGAGATAAAAACTAACGTTTATAAACCAACGTTTTTATATGGTGGCAAAGTTTATTAAGGAAAATTATTGAATTATTTGTTAAAACTAGTCACAAACACCTAAATATTGCATTGTTAGGCAAGTAAGAACGGTTCCCAAAATTTCAGAGCTCTATCTTGATGGGAAATTGGTTAAATTAACGATAGAAAATTTAGTGATATACTGATACACACATAGACAGACAGACACTAAGTGAAATACATAAAAACGTTAAAACTAGGGTTTCTTTCAAAAGATTACAGTACTTTTTCTATTCCCGGGAATTATACTTCGTTCCCGGGATTTCCCGGGTTGTTTGGATACCAAAACATGCTGGAATAGTTTGTTGGCAATGCTTGAAAGATTTTTAGAAATAAAGTCAGCAATTTTAAAAGCATTAATTGACATTAAAGAACAAATGATGACCAATGTAGAGTTTGAAACTGTGACTACAATTGTAGCTGGCTTGAAGCCAGTAAAAATTGGCTTAGAAAAATTATGCAATCGAAATGCAACTTTGCTAATTGCAGAAGGTGTATTTTCTTTCGTTATTGGAGAATTGAACGAACAAAATTCAGAATTTGTGAAAAATATGAAATATTCTATAATACAAATAATTAATGAGAGATGCAACGTTCATTTAATAGGATTAATGCAATACCCGAATTTTGGGAGAAAATACGAAGCAGCTACAGTTACAGTCGATAATTCGCGGTTGCCTCATAAAAATTGTTTGGTTAGACAAGCCCAAATGATAGGGACAAGGCTTTTTTGCGAAGAACAGGACTCAATATCCAACTCTTCGCACTGAGAAGAGAGCATGGAGATTTTGAAAGAAAAACCTATGACGTTGGACGAAAAATTAGAGAAAGCAATTTACACTAGAACAAAAGTTTTATATTGTTCAACCAAAAAAAGTATTAGATTCAACAAAATCATGAAACAAGAGATGCAGTTGTTCGACTCGATTGAAAATCCATCACCAAACATTATAAAACTATTTGAGGCTTTAAAAACAATTCCTCCAACGTCAGTTGAAGCCGAGAGAGCATTTTCTGCTGCCGGATTGTTCGTCACAAAGCTTAGAACAAGGCTGAGTGATAAAAGTATAAATTATTAATGCTTTCTGAAATCCTATTTTAAGAATGAATAATCAATTTATTACATATTTTTTTGTATTTTTTAGCTCATTATATAAATAAGCTTTAATTTTGGAATTTATATATATCCTTATTTTATATAATTATTATTGATTTTATTTAAAAATAACTCGTTTTTAATTTTTTTGAAATGTTGACGTATTCCCGGGAATCCCGGGAACGACAATAACTTTTCCGAGATTTCCCGGACATTCCCGGGAATGGAAAAACCCGGGAAATCAGAAACCCTAGTTAAAACTAACTAAAATTAATTCATCCGGTAAATTAAATGGTTGGAATGCAGTTTAACCCAACCGCCCTTGGCAACAAGAATTATTTGGCGGTATTTTACCGAATGTAGCTACTCTGGTCCGTTTTACGGACTTAACTTTCAACCAAAAAAAAAAAAAAATCGCCGAGTTTGGGGCCAATTTTTGAAATTGCACTAAGTGGTTGGGCTAAACTGCATTATTAAAGAAAATATTAGTTAAAATTCGTCGCAAATGTCTAAATATTGCATTGTTAGACGAGTAAGAACGATTCCCAAAGTTTCAGAGCTCTAGCTTGATGGGAAGTTGGTTCAATGAACAATCGAAAATTTGATGACACACACATCAAGTGAAATACATAAAAACGTTTTAATAAAGAGCTTCAACGATAGATTACAAATACACAAATGTGGTGTTATGGAAAGATTTAAATGGGATGATTTGAAAACAAGTAATATAAAAAAAAAATTAAGTCAATTCCTACTTCAGTCAAGGAAGAAAATTTTTATTTTAGTTATTTTTTATAATATAATTACAATTAATATAAATATGCATATACATATGACAGAATCACAATATTAAGTGGCAAAAGAAATTTTTTTCCAGCGATCTACACATTTCGTCACTGACGGTATTTATTCCTAAATTTATATCCTTCTAAATATCTTATATAAGAGAATTTTTTTCTCCCATAAAAAACTAAAATTAATTATTTGAAAATCAAATTAAACAGTTTTATGCTTCGACCCGAAGGCATGGAGATTCTACGCCGACACTCTACCAACTTCGCCATTGCAAGTCAAATGACATAGTAGAAGCATTGGCTTGTTTCTTAATTCATTCGGTAAATTAAATGGTTGGAATGCAGTTTAGCCCAACCACCCTTGGCGACAGGAATTATTTGGTGGTATTTTGCCAAATGTGGCTACCCTGTTCCCCTTCGTGGACATTCAGCCAAAAAAATCGCCAAGTTTGGCAAGTTGTGAAATCGCGCCAAGCGGTTGGGCTAAACTGCTTTTTCACCAATTAAATTTAGTTAATATTTGAAAAAACTGCATTAACATCGAGTGTCATCCACTACAAGTTTAAAAAAATGTATTTGAACTTGAGTGGATGAATGAAAATTATTTTATTAACGATTGAAAATTTGAACAAGATATATATAGAGAAAGTGTGAGCTAATAGTAAGAATTTTAAAAATCAATGAAACTAAAAGTAATAGAAATTAAACGGAATATCAAAATCATTTGCTTCAAAACTCGTCAAGATGGGGGGGAAAATTAAGAAGAAAGCATTTGAAGATCTAGAGACAAAAATGCGGCCCCCAATTGACTCAAAATTTTGAATTATTTTGTAGTTTTTTTCTAATCCATTCCCGATAACATATGAATTAAGGTAAAATACTGAATATCGAAGAATTCGGTATAATAATTACTGAGTACTTAAGAATTTCTAGAAAGAATAGAATGCTCTGAGAATGATTCTATGTATTTAATTAACAAACATTGTATCATGATGATATGTTTGTTCGTCATTGCTGACCAAGAGCTACGTTGACAAAGTTGGAGAACTGCAAAAGTAAACTTTTAAATTGTGTAGCAATTATTGATTTTTTATTTTTAGATTATATGTATATTACACATACATGAGGTGATATCTAAAAATATTGGGACCAACCAGAATTTATATATTATATGTGCTTCAATATTTGTTTTCAAATGTATTAATATTTTTGTGCAATCCCTTTATTATGCCTTTTAAAAATTCAGTTTATATTTAAGATTTCAAATAGATGCTCTCTGTCCTTCAAACGCGAAGCAAATCAACAATTCCGAGCATCATGCGAACAATGATGAATTCTTTGCTTATCGTTGGCATGCTTCTGAACTACTTGCATGGATACCATTATGGAGACCGTCCCTGGCACCAAACAACGTCGCCAGAGACAACAACGATGCCACGAAACAGCGGCATCGAATAATGCGGAATGGCAGCGGGTCATCTTTTGTGATGAGTCTCGGTCGTGGATGATGATAGTGAAGTTTTATTGGCGCAAGAGCCAGATGTGGCCATACTGCGCCAAACATGGTAAATCTGAGATCTAGACATGAATACAACGAAAAAAGATTGATTAACAAGAAGGGTCAAGTGAGAAAGTAAAGTTTATTGGCGCAAGAGCCAAATGTAGCCATGCCGCGCCAAACAAGATTTAACTGTGGTCTTAACGAGACGAAATTGAAGAAGAGACACAAATTGCTTGACAAGAAGGAGGGTTGAAAATAGAGAAGGATCGCTAGGGTAACGCGGAGGGGGGGAGGGCTGTCTCAGTCGTGGAGGCAACGCGGTCAGCGCTACGATGTACAATTTGCTGTCATTCGTCACATATCCAGACAGCAGAGTATAATGGCGATGCCTGTTCACCTTCATTAAAGCCACTTCGAATGCCCAAAAGTAAATTGGTGATGTCCTTCTACCAGAGGCCACCTTTTTGAGAATGCCCATTCCTGTCCTTTATTTCATCAAGACAATGATCGTGCTCATACCCGTTGCCATCTCAAGAACTTGCTTCGCAGCCATAGACGCTGTGCTATGACCAGCAGCATCGCCATATCTGTCACTCATAAAAAACTTATGGGATGATTGACCGAAGAATGAAAAGAGTCTTGTTAGAATAGTAAGATGGGAATGATAACAGGTCAATTGAAAAGTTCCGGCCTGACACATAGATGGCGCTACTAGAATTAAATCCATATGTTTTTTAGTTAGTCCTAACCCTCAAAAGATGCGTGTATAAATTTGACTGCTGTCGGATCATTAGATTGTGAATTATAGCATTTTGAGTGAAGCAACTTTTGTTATTGTGAAAAAAATGGATAAAAAGGAATTTCGCGTGTTGATAAAATATTGCTTTTTGAAGGGAAAAAATACAGTTGAAGCAAACACTTGGCTTGATGCCGAGTTTCCGGACACTGCAACAGGAAAATCAACCATCAAGGATTGGTATGCTAAGTTTAGACGTGGTGAAATGAACACCGAAGACGGTGGACGCCCAAAAGAGGTTGTTACCGACGAAAACATTAAAAGAATCAACAAAACGATTTTGAATGACCGTCAATTGAAATTGAATGAAATAGCAGACACTCTAAAGATATCAACTGAACGTGTACATCATATCATTCACGAATATTTGGGTATGAGAAAGCTCTGTGCAAAGTGGGTGTCGCGCGAGCTCACTTTTGACCAAAAACAACGACGAGTTGATGATTCGGAGCAGTGTTTGAAGATGATCAAGCGTAATAAACCCGAGTTTTTGCGTCGATATGTGACAATGGATGAAACATGGCTCCATCATTTCACTCCGAGTGAGTGAGTGAGTGAGTGAATGTAAGGTTTATTGGCGCAAGAGCCAGATATGGCTATGCTGCGCCAAACAAGATTAAAGTGTATTCTAGACGTGAAGTTGAAAAAAAGATAAGAAGTGGTTGACAAGAAGGAGGGTCGAAAATAGAGAAGGATCGCTAGGGTATCCCGGGAGTGCTTCACCCGTGTTTACCAAAGACAGTAAACCCCATGGGAAAGAAAACGATCACTAGGGTACCTCGGGTTCGTGAAGCCCGTACTTACCTGAAGAAGGCAAGTCCCTGAGATCCCCTGATATAATCCCCAGGGGCAGGGTGCCCGGCTATACCCCCAGACGCTGGTTACCCATTTTAGTCGCCTTTTACGACATGCATGAGCTACAGTGAGACTATTCTGTCTTCCCCGGTCACCACACGGGTCTCACTCCGAAGTCCAATCGACAGTCATCCGAGTGGACTGCACACGATGAACCCGCTCCAAAGCGTGGGAAAACGCAACAGTCGGCTGGCAAGGTTATGGCGTCTGTATTTTGGGATGCGCATAGAATAATTTTCATTGACTACCTTGAAAAAGGAAGGACCATTAACAGCGACTATTACATAGCGTTATTGGACCGTTTGAAGGACGAAATCGCCGAAAAACGGCCGCATTGGAAGAAAAAGAAAGTGCTGCTTCACCAAGACAATGCACTGTGTCACAAGTCAGTGAAAACGATGGCAATAAATTGGGCTTCGAATGGCTTCCTCATCCACCGTATTCTCCAGGTCTGGCCCCCAGCGACTATTTCCTGTTCTCAGATCTCAAAAGAATGCTCGCTGGGAAGAAATTTTCTTCGAATGAGGAGGTGATCGCCGAAACTGAGGCCTATTTTGAAGCAAAGGACAAATCGTACTACAAAAATGGTATCGAAAAATTGGAGGGTCGCTATAATCAGTGTATCACCCTTGAAGGGGATTATGTTGAATAAAAAAAACTAATTTTGCCAAAAAAATGTGTTTTACTATGGTAGGCCGGGGACTTTTCAATTTACCTGTTAAGTATCTTGTAAGACAGAGAGTGAAAATTAGTTTATGGCGCTAGAGCCAAATCTGGCTTCTTTGCTCCGAACCATGTGTAACTGTATTCTAGAAGAAAGAAAGATCGGTGAAAAAGAAATAAATGGTTAACAATATGGAGTGACAAAAATAGACAAGGATCGCTAAGGTATTCCGAGGTGGGGGGCAATCACCCCTGTCTACCAGACAGATAATTTCATGGGAAAGAAAAAGATCACTAGGGACCTCAGGGTGACGATTCCCCATAGTTGAAGAAAGTAAAATTCTGAGGGGCTGATTTCATTAAATATCCCTCACGTAGCGAGGGTGATATCAGGGTCCGTAGTTCTCCCATTGACGTGGTGAGAAGGTTTGGAGAATAGATACCAACTCAGGAGTCGTCTTCGGTACATGAACCATAGTTCAGAATAACGAAATCTGTTGCCAATAGCTGTGTGTTGCTTCTCATTGCAACATTAATAAACTGCGTTAAATTGGTCGAGTGGTTTTCACGTTGAGAGATTTTTCATTCAATGGAAATATTATTAGTTCTAACTTTATGTAATTTGGATTTTTAAAATATTCTCTCTAATTTGAACGTGTTTAATCATTTTAAAAACACTTTGACGTTATATAAAGTATTTATTTTTAAAAGATACATCTATATGTATTTTATTTCGGAGCAGTAAAACGAGAAAGAGTGAGAAGCAAAGCAAAATAATATGACTTTAAAGGGTGGTGATGATCACTGCAATTGGGCATACATCAGCTGGATCCAGGACGTATTAATAAGATCGTCTTAAGCAAATTTGTTCTATTCTCCTCCATCAATAATTCACCCTCTAGAAATTAAATTACCTAGCATTTATTTATAGTTTTTTTCAGATGCATTCGTGATAATTCGTTTGCAAATGTTTCTCATTAAATATTTGACTTACAACATTAATCAAGTAATCACAGTATTTATTATTTTCCTTCTCTGCAGAAAAGTATTGAATTCGATTTCAGCTGAAGAGAAACTTTTTATTTGTATCGGTAAAAGTAAAAGAACGTCACGGCTTAATAATCAGAAATTAAAGATAACGTTGTTTTCAATTACAGCAATCAATGCTGTTGTTGAAAATTGTTATTGCTATTGAATTGTTTCCGGATTAAATTTCATAACATACTTATAACACTGCGTCGTTATGTCTACCAACTCATTTTTCAAACGAAGAGCTAAATTAGACAATGCATTTGTACAATAAGAAGATTTGAGAACAAAAAAATATATGAGAAAACATAGGATTACTTATGAATAACTTTAAACATTTATACCTTTTGAAACATGATTCTGATTTGAATTTTTGTAACAAATTTTTAAAAAATTCAAATTATAATGAAGAATTAGAAACACATGAGTAGCTAATTTATTGACTTATATTCACTGATGTTTTTTTATTAAGGCTCCCGTCTACCCGCCATTTTGATTTCGTGGACGCAATGTTAATCCTACGGAATTTTGACTTTAATTCTCGCATCTTTATTATTTGAACTATTTGAATGCCATAAAGTGCATCTGAAAGAGCAAAAAATAATGAATGCTTCTGTGGAATTACTTTTTTCCTCGGAGTTTTAAAAATATTTGAAAATATTCTTTAAAGACCGGAAAATTCAAAAACGAATAATTAAAATAAGAATAAAAATATTTTTAAAAATCTTAGGGAAAAAGCAATTCCACGGAAGCATTGATTATTTTTTTGCTCTTTCAAATGCACTTTATTGCATTCAAATAGTTCAAATAATAAAAATGTGAGAATTAAAGTCAAAATTCCGTAGAATTAACATTACGTCCACGAAATCAAAATGGCGGGTAGACGGGAGCCTTAATACAAGCTACTGAATCGAGAATTGTATAGTAACATTAAATGTATATAAAAGAAACATTTTTTTTTTTTTTTTTTTTGTTGTTCATTTTTTCCCTCCATCTCTAACCTTTTGCGCAGAAAAATAATGAAATTTTAATTAGCATATACGGTATTCAAGCGAAATAACATTATAATAATGATCAGAATAATCAAAATAACATACTACTAACTGAGGGCTTTGTCTGCCTTTTACAGAAAAGGTTAAAATTAGTAAACCGAAAAACACTATTTACATTTAGAATTTTATTTAGCAATTATTTGAAGATTTGAAACTTAGTATAAATAAACTATTCAGTAGAATCTACGAGTATTTAGCCATTTTTTTCATTATTTATTTTTATAAAAACAAGTGATTACCAAGAATCTATTTAATTGGTTCTCCAGGGTCTGCGATATTCACTTACAAAGAGCAGATCGCTTTATTATTATGATATTTAGCAAGAATAATTTGAGTTAAAAAAAAAAAAAACTTATGTATGTGTGTGTGTTTGATGTAGATTACGAAATAATTGAATGGTCTAAATATACGTATTCTATTTGCTTCTACAAATGATAAATCCGTTGCATTCAAGCAAGATAAACACCATCTGTTTTTACGCTAGAACGATCAGCACACTGAATGATGTAATTTTCGATAGAAAACACCTGATAAAGAAATGCGTAGCTCGATTTGCATTCCTAGGAAAAAAAAGAACAAACAGGAGAATAACGTGACGCATGGTTTCCATTATAAGAACGTTTATTATTCTGTTCAGCTCATTCAAGAGAAAGTGTTTATTATCATCCCCCCCCCCTCAAAAATAGTGCCAAATTTTAAATTAAATATTGAATAATTATAAAATACTAATGAAAAACTTAAATAAAATCAATCTGTTTAAATATCGAAAAATAATCAAATAAATTGTTCATAAATTGCTTCTTTTTTTTAATTTTCTTTCTATTTTAATATGGAATGTTTTACGCTTGGATCCATAGGAAGGAAACCGTTTCTTAAAACTTTCAAACATTTCGATTACTTTTTATAGAGACTGTGTTGCTGCAAAAATGATGGGATATATTTAATTATTTTATTTGATTCAGCATAAATGTATTCATAATGCTCTTATAAAATTTTATTTAAGTGGCCTTTCGTAACAAGCAAGCCTGTTTATGTGGCGATAAGGTTTAGCATTATATTATTTTCAATTAAAAAGTCACTTTTGAAACAGAATTCTCAAAATATATTTTTTGTTTTGTATAACATAACTATTATTTTTCGCTGAAATTCTTGCCCCTGTAAATATATAATAGGCACCTATAAATTTTCACCACAACAGAAAATACGGGAGTATTTTTTAATTATAATAATATATTTGTAAGTTAATTTTGTCTTTCAGCAACAAGTCATAAAACAATCCTAACATAATTAAAATAATTGGAGAAATTTATCTAACTAATCAAGTCTCTAAATTTTCAATTTCAATAACTGTTGAAAACATAATTAATAATTCGAGATAAAAACCAACGTTTTTAAAAACAACGTTTTTATATAGTGGCAAAATTTATTAAGAAAGATTATTGAAATATTAGTTAAAACTGGTCGCAAATATCTAAATATTGCATTGTTAGGCAAGTAAGAACGGTTCCCGAAATTTCAGAACTCTAGCTTGATGGGAAGTTGGTTAATTTAACGATAGAAAATTTGATGACACACACACACACACACACAGAAACACGAACCAAGTGAAATACATAAAAACGTTAAAAGTAACTAAAATTAATTAATTAATTCTGTAAATTAAATGGTTGGAATGCAGTTTAACCCAATCACTCTTGGCGACAAGAATTATTTGGCAGTATTTTGCCAAATGTGGCTACCCTGGTCCGTTTTACGGACTTAACGTTCAGCCAAACAAAAAAAATCGCCAAGTTTGATGCCAATTTTTGAAATCGCGCCAAGTGGTTGGGATAAACTGCATTATTGAAGAAAATACTAGCTAAAACTTGTCGCAAATGTCCAAATATCGTATTGTTAGGCTAGTGAGAACGATTCCCAAGGTTTCAGATTTCTAGCTTGATGGGAAGTTGGTTAAATTAACGATCGAAAATTTGATGACACACACACACACACACCAAGTTAAATTCAGAAAAACGTTTTAAAAAATTATCTTGCATTTTGTTTTTAAATCGATCGAATTTTGCCTTACCTTAGCAGATTAGTTTGGTTTAGTTTTATTTACATCACACAAGAAACTACACGAGGGCTATTGGTAACGGACCTCGTAATCTTGAACCTCTGTCAAATGACGAGGACAACACCTGAGATGGCACCTCCTTTCCTAACTTCAATACCACGGCCAACGGGAGGACGTTGGGCCCCGACATTACCTCAGCGGATAATTTAATTTTGAATAAAATAATTCCACAGAAGCAATACATCGAACTATCAGCGAGGAACTTCAAGTGACGATGATTACACCATAGCTAGTATCTCATTCTCCTAACATCCACAACACGCGACATAAAGACCTTAACACCCAATTGAATTTTCCACCATGGTCTTTGGTTAAATCAGTATTCCATACCATCAACCATCTTTCATGTCAATGACTACGAAAAGCGCGATCTTAACCCCTGTTTGGTTGAAAAAAATATTTCATCAAACTTCACATATTATAGAGCTGCATTGTTGATGATAGTGAAGTTTTATTGGCGCAAGAGCCAGATGTGGCCATACTGTGTCAAACAAGGTAAATCCGTGATGTAGACATTAAAACACTGAAAAAAGATTGCTAGACAGAAAGGTCACGTGAGAAAGTAAAGTTTATTGGCGCATGAGCCAAATATGCCTATGCTGCGCCAAACAAGAATTAAATGTGGTCTAGACGAGAAGAAATTGAGGAAAAGTCAAATTAGTTGACAAGAAGGAGGGTCGAAAATAGAGAAGGATCGCTAAGGTTTTCCGAGGGCGCGTCACTCGTGTTTACCAAAGACAGTAAACCCCATGGGAAAGAAAATAGAGCTGCATTGAAATCCTACGCTAATGCTTCTTCCCAAATTTCCAGAGTTTGTCATAGACATAGATTGATGTTTAATGAGCTTGAAGGAGATTCTTAAAAAAAAGAGAGAGTAAAATATCCTGTATTAGATAATGGAGAGGAAGGTGATTTGTTACCTTGTGCACAAAAAGTTAAAGAAAAATCAAAGGAAGAAAAGATTCAAATTAGGAAGAAGGCCAAGGGGTAAAAAAAGTATCCACCAAGTTATTCATTCGGTACTGTACATGTTCAGAATTGCATGTAAGTTATCCAAACTGAATTACAGGTCCAACTGGAGCGCTGCGATGAATATGAAATGTTGGAAGAACAATATCGCATTGCTTTAGAAAGAAAGGGGTAGATATCATAAGCATGATAATATCAAATTATCTCTCATTTGAATTTTATTTTGAAACATTTTTTTCCACAGATTTCGTAATGTGTCATAAAGAGTTCAGTTTCATTCTTGTCACTCCTTTATTAAGAATAGTGTCATGCATTGTCATTTCATTTTGTGAAACATCATTATAATCGAGAATTTTATTTATGTATTAACATTTATAATTTGTTTTATTGTCAAATTATTTCAATTAATGTGAGTGATGGCTCATTTTTTGCAACATGCGAGTTAATAATTTATCCATTGTGTTTAATTTTTATTATAATAAAAAAAAAATTTCCTTGTCTTAGAAAAATGTGACATTTTTAAGTTTTACATTTAAAAATCCATGTGTTAAAGAGAGTTCCCTGGTTGTAATTATTATAAAACAGACCAATTTACCGAGTAAAGTCTGTTTATTGACGTTTGCTGAGAGAGAGGCTTTAGATTGGTTGAATGATCTAGCGCTATGTCGGCCACCGAGGCCGACGCGAAAGTTAGCATACAACAATAACAGAAGAGACCTGAAAGTTCGGATTTTACATTCTATATTTTCTGTCAATGAGTTGTGCTGTGTCTCCTGCACTGGTGATTCGAAAAGAGTGTTCTTTTTCGTCGTGCACTGAGTTGAAATAGGGATTTTCCAGGGACATTTTGTCAGTCACATGATCTCACAAGTTCTTAGTGTAGGGATTCTTAGGGACTTTAGCTACAGACAGAAAGTCTAATAGTGATTATTTCTGACAGATTTACGACCATGGGAAAGGGAATACACAAATTTTTTGAGCGCTTGATCGAATAAATAAAAGGATAATTTGGAATTGGATCAGGAAATAGAAATGAACTCTTAAGTATTGAATTAGAGAATGGAAAAAAATCAGGAAATTAAATAATTTCACTGAATAATAAAAGTTAAATCATGACATATATATATTAATAATGTTGTCAATAGAATAGTAAAACGAAATTAGTATTTTAAATATATTGTAGAATAATGTAGCCTCATTACATTTCATAGAGAAAAAATTAAGTTTTTTTCTTCATGGAAACTGTTATACATCGTTATTGGTGAATTAATATGTTTTGTATTATAAAGAAGAAAGTCAATAAATTTATGTTTCTATTCATTCCCACTTTTACAAGTAAAGAACTTAATTTTATAATTTAGCTTTCTTTGAATTACAACATTTTTACATCACAACGATTTTGTGGGGGAGTCTTTACTTAGAGGAGTTGAAGGTTTTTTCGAAACGTGCCAAAATCGCCAAAACAGAGCAATTAACGTAAAGACTCCTCATTTTGTGCTAAAGCTCCTGTCTACCAGACATTTTTATTTCATGGACGTAATGTTATTCCTATGGTGTTTTTACTACCATTTTCAATCCTTACTATTTTAACTGTTTAAATGCAAAAAAGTGTGCCCGAATAATGAAGGTTTGTGCGGAATTACACTTTTCCTTGGATTTTTAAAAATAATTTTACTATTTTCAAAAATAGGAAGAAAAATGTAATACAGCAGAAACTTCATTATTTTTTGCTCTTGCACTTGATTACATTTAAATAGACAAAATAGTAAACATTTTAGAATGGTAATAGAAATTCCATGGAATTAACATTATTCTATGGGATTATTATTATACAATAATTTTCAGGATGAAATACAGATATAAATACATTGGAGAAAAATATAAACTCCTTTAACAGAAATTTGTCTGATAACCTTTGTTATGAAATCATAGCAAGTTTAAAGCCTGTATAATTTTATTAAATCAATAAGATAAATCACATTCTAAATTTTGTTTTCTCCAAGTAAAATTCTTCATAATGTCATATTATTTTTAAATATGTACATTAGTTTTATTTCAAAGTCAACATTATAAATTATTTCAATTTTATTAAATAAAATTATAGCTACAAATGATAACATATAACTGCATTAATTTTTAACATTTGTGATAAATATATTTCAGTTTTAATGCATTTTTTTTCTTTGTATAACAGCATTTTAAAGTTGGGTCAAATGCTTTAGTATCAATAGAATAAAGTATTCATATATAATAACTTTAAATATAAAACGAATACGAGAACTTTAAATATGTAGCATTTAAGCAAGTTAGTACAATAATTTTAAATTGCCTTATTGTAAATTGTAATATTGCTTTAATGACACTGTACTATGAGTTTATTACAAGACAAATGAATTTTTTTAATATTGCAATTTAAAAATGGTATTTATGGAAGGAAGATTCATTAACTTGTACAACTTTTTATGCAATTTCAATATTTTTTCAGACTATTTATGCAAAAATTTTGTAGAACTTCCATGTACATTTTTAAGTATAAAAATATCAACAAACATTTCAAGCAAATTATGAAGGTATACAGCCAATGAAACAAAATACATCAATAAATGTTTTAATACTTTCTATACATACATATAAAATATTTCTTCACTTTATTTACAGTTAAACTAAAAATAAACAATATTTTTAATGTTCAATCATTTGGACTAAATGGGTGTCTAAAAAAGAAGAGAAAAAATAAAGATTACTAACTTAGAAATGAAGCATGCTATAAATTAAAAAAATGAAATCTTAAAAAGAAAAAAGTATTGTTTCATTTTTATTTGTTTTATTTTTAACCATTCATGTCTAACATAAAAATATTGATGTAATTATAATGTTATATACCTGCCCAATCATCAATTCATATAATAAATTATATATATATATATATATATATAAAACAGGAAAGTTCAAGCATTTATATCAACTGTAAAATATTATTTTAAAATATAATTGTTTAAAATATTAATATGGCTGCATCATTTTGTGATATTGCAAATGCAATGCTATGTGTAAATAATTTGTTTCGAAACTTTTTAAAAATGCTTGAAAACAAATATGTATCATAATTTCAAAATTTTTTTTAAAAAATTCTCAGATTTGTGTCTTCAGTATTTTCATAAAAATCTCAAAAATAGAACAATAAGATATAAACAATAAATTTATCTAAAATATAAAAACTGTAAATTATGAACTTTTACTATTACACATTCATTAAAGAATCTTGAGAACAAAATAATTTCAATCTGGTCAATGTAGAGCACCCCTTTGTCTCTCTCATCAGCTCTACCATACACACTGAAATATATTTTACTTTTTTCCTGAACAATTTTGTTGGAGGATATTATAAAAATTATGCATCATCAAAACAAAAACTATTTTTCCAAAATTGGATTGTTTGGCAATACAACTAACTGCCTGGATAAGGATAGGAGATCAAAACACATTCCACCAAATACAATTACAAGGAATAAAAAGTTTTCTATGTATTTAATCTAATTGGGTTTAAAATAAAACCTCATATAATGTAATTGAAAATTTACTGAGAATGATCCCACTTTAGATATTATCATTGTCATCTGATTATAGTTCAAAATGTTGAGGTCATTTCTAAAACATCATCATATTTATCCATTCAGATCAAATACTGTGGATGATATCAAAAGAATTATCCATTGTGTAATTATAGCCTACTATTAATCAAATGATTTAATTACTTTTTTTCAAAACAAAGTTGTTCTTTTTTTAACAATAAATAGAGAGCATCATATAAAAACCTATGAATATTATTATTTTGCATAATGAGTATTTTTCAACAGCTTCAATGAATCTGCAATTTGAATCAATTCTGTAAATTGAAAAACACTTAGTACAGTGAGTTAAATAATTAAACTTATATCAAAAATCTTGGCAACAATAAAACATGAATGTAGAGCTTTTACTATAGAAACAGTATTACAATTAAATTTCAAAAACCCCATAAACAAATGTTTGGTAAAGTTAACTCGATTGGTCATGTTACAGAGGTTGAATTGCCAAGCAATCCAAGCACCCTTTATAAAAGTTTCAATATAGAGAGTAACAATCTTTAATTATGAAGAACATGTCTGGACTGTGAAAATTAAACCAACTCCTGCTACATTTCATTAAAAAAAACCATTCTATAAAAAATTTTAACATCAATCTCAGTAAAAGTTTCTTTTATGTATTTAAATAAATCCATTTACCTCAAAAAGATATTTTTTCTACAACCTCAGATAAAGGATAAACTATTTTTCCATAGTTGGAAAATTTTGACTGATTTTTCATTTTAAAGCCAGTTAAGAATTATTATTTTTTATCTATTAGTCTTTAATAAATGCGTAATTCATTCTTAAGAACATCTATTATTAACTTATCAATTCAAAATAAATATCTGTTCACTCAACTTTTATATTCTCATAACTTAATATGTTTTAACACTCAATTTTAGAGATGCCTGATTTCATACAATTAATATATTGCTGTTTGGAGATTTAATACTGGAATTTTCTTTCTCTTTCAAACATCCACAATAAAAAAAAAAAAGGGTAGAGAAACAGAAAGCAAAATTTTCAATAATGCATTCATTAAAAAATGAAATTATAGAAAATTTTAATTAGTATCACATCAGAGCAGTACAATGAACTATATATACATTGATTGACTAAGTTCATAATTTTAAAGAATAGTAAAAATGAAGTGATACTCAAGTAAGAATCTCTCTTAAATTCTCCACATGAGGGAGAATTTTGAATTAGACACCATTAATCTACATATTTTTGGCAGAATTATGTCAAAACTGAGACTTTGTCATTAAATCATTATTTTGCTTGTAATAAATTTTAGGTTTTCGACCAAAGCTGTAGTATTTGGTTTCATAAAGTTGTTTAAAACTTTTAGCATTTTAAGAACTAAGTGGGATATCGATACTTAACAAATTTTAATATACTTATGAAAGACTTTTTATATTTAACACGATGATAGTTCCCTATTTGTCAATTTCATTAAAAAAAATTAATTTAAAAAAAATATTTTACAATTAAATGCTTAGTAAAATTATTTTTTGAAACAGGTTTCTAGTAATTTTTAGTTCACTTACATAAAAGGAAAATGTGTCTTTTACTCTATTAACACCTAATAAGATTATTTTGAAGTTTAATTAAATAAAATGCTTCATAAAAATTAAATTTATATGCTTCTCAGACAGACTGAGATATTTAATAAAATCATTAATGTTAATTAAATACAGAAATTATAAATCCAATAAGTATCTATATTTATGAAAAAATAAGTTTGAGTAAACAACATAAGGGAAAGGTAGAATAGCCCCTCAGCTTGAAATTTGATATGCTGAATTTTTGGGTGCTGATTATGCGTGCAGCTCAAAGATATTTTTCAAAATTCAATATTGAAGAGGAAAATAAGGAAGATTAGGGCACATTTTATATATTATTAGTTATAGAATTCAGAAAATTATTTAGCCAAACACAATTGGGGAAACTTTAAGTGCTCATAGCGATAAATGATGTAGTTGAAGCTATTTTTTAACGAAAAGATGTTATGTAAAGGAAGTCAAAATATTTCAACTTTCAAATAAACAGTGATTCTCAAGTACCCCTTTAAAATAATACAGTGAAATGTCCCACGGGAAAAAAATCAACTGGGCCAAAGAGTTACTGGAAGTAAATTTTTCTTGCTATACATGAACAAATTTACTGATATACAAGATTTGTCCTATATGTTTTCGTATGTTACATATGGAAGAACGAATCTCCTGAAAATAAATTATTTTGTAAACCAATTATTCGAAGAACTATTGAAGAAATATTCAAGACTCTTAACATTCATATAAAATCAAGAGATTTTGAATCGATGAAATGTGTCATGATGGTACATGAGCCATGTGCAGTAAAAAAAAAAAAAGCAGTGTTATTACTCAAGTGTTTGCAGTTAGTTTAAATACATCATGAACTCACTGCAACATTCATAGGAAAGTATTGGTAATGAAATCTATGCCAATTATTTTTAAAAACTATTTTGAGCATTGCTATTAAGATAGTAAATTTAATAAAATCAAGACCATTACAATCATGCTTATTTCAAAAGCTTTGAGAATAGATGGGAAGCATCCTCAAATAAATTCTGCATATGGAAGGAAGTTGGTAAGTGAATGAGAAAATACTAACAACACTTGTGGAAATCCATTAATGTTTTGGGGCAATCCATTCATGCTCAAACATTTTCACACATTCAAACATTTTCACAATGTTTAGGGGTAATAGAAATGAATTAGCAATTGTTTTGAAACTCGCATATTCCCCAAACTTCACAAATTAAATGTATACTTACAAGGCATGGGAGGAATAGATATATGCATGACAAAATTCAAGCATTCATTAAAAAACTGCTTTCATAGGAAAATAACATTAAAGACTACAAATATGAGTTTTGAAACTTTTCAAACATTTAACATAGTATAATGTGAATGTTTCTGATAGCATAACTACAATGATCTCAAAATATCTGAATGTTTTAAAAAAATTAAATTATTACTTAACTGAAAAAAATGAAAAACTACCAATCCCTTTCAGGGCAACATTACTACAAGCATATCATTGAAAACAAATGAAGAACTTATTGACCAATCTGAAAGTACACTGCTGAAACAAAATTTTAACTATAGTAAATTGACACAATTGTGGTCGTTTGATCAGAAACTTTTCCAATTATTTTCACAGGAGCTACGAAAATATTACCCCTTTGTATATCTTCATGGCTTTGTGAAATTAGATTTTTGGCAATGACAGAAATTAAAATCAAGAATCGAAACAAGCTGCAATTGTTGCATTGCTTGCATTTGAAAAAAACTCGAACCTGGACTTCATTCCATAATCAACAGTAATCTAAAATAAATTCATCCTTTTCATACAGATCTTATTAGAAATATTTTTTTGTAAAATTACATTTAATAAAAAAAATTCTCAAGGCCCTTTTTGACCAATGAAACCTCTTTCAGTAAGAAAATATACTATTTGTCTTTGAAAAAATTCAATGCATTGAGGCTGAAATGGGTTGATATAGATACAATTTCTAAAAATTGGTTTGCAGTGTTTAAAAATTTGGAGCCCATCTAAAAGAATAACATTTTCAAGTTACTTCCAAAATGATTTTAAGCATTATCTTCAAATTAGAAATTGAATTCTTTTACAAATTCCAGATCATAAAATTTTACTACTCACACCACCAGTTTTTTTCTGGATATTTTCTGGCATTGTAGAAACTGTAAAGAATAAAATTTTTCTCATAAAAACTAAAGAGTGCAGTGCAATTATTTTATTAAAAATTTTATAATCCATCTCTTTACTCTACATATTTTAAACCAGTAAAATGAAAATAAAATAATTTTACCAAAGTAAATTACTCTCTAAACACAAAAAATATTCACCTAAAATATAGCATATTAATGCAAAATCTCTGTACTATTTTTAAAAGATAAAAGGAAATAAAAATTTAAAGATATAATCTGATATGAAAACATAAGCACTAATTTTTTTTACTTATTTCTTGAATAAAAAGCTATTAAAAAACTTAATAGAAAATGTAACTTCTTTCATATCAATATTTTGAAAGGTTACATCAATTTTTATTTTCTGCTATATTTTAGAATATATATTTAGTTATACAAAGTTCAAGATAAAATAGCAAAGAGACCTGAATATCTTTTCACAAACAGAAAAATAATTATGATACTTAAAGAAGGATTTGTAAGTGGTATTATCATTCATAATAACAGGGTATCATAACCTATAATACAGTTATATAATTTATAGGTAAAAAGATATTTAAAATGGATAATACGACAAACCTGTGAAGTTTCATGTGTTCAGTTATAAAAAAATTAAGCTGATTCAAATGGAAAAAAATTGAAAAAAAATTATCAAATAATATCTTAACTGATATCGATATCAGCATGCATTGAATTAATTTGTCCTTTTCAAATTTCTAACACTCACTATAATTAAATAAAAATAAATTTTATCAAAATAAAAATCTGTATGTCAATCATATTTTATATGAAATATTTTCAAATTTTCTATATAATGACCAAAATCCTTCAAATAAATACCAGCAGAATTTTTAAAAGGTGTTTAATTATCATTCATTACAGGATATAATAGCCATTAAACAATTATATAATTTAACAAGCAATAATTAATAAAATCAGCATATATTTAAAATGAATAGAAATAAAACAAAGAGTTTGTTATTTTATATTTCATAAAAAAATATTAACAATTAACAGTAATTTCCTTATTTTTTTAAATGAATAAATAATAAAAGACATACTCAGTTATACATTCAAATACTAGTTATAAGAAAGATGTATAAACATTTAAAAAATAAATTACTTTCAAACATTTTAAAATACAGGAAAAAAATTAATATATTTAAATAAATTTTTTCCTCTAAAATAAACTTTGCTAGACAAAAAGGCTCACATTAATAATTAAAAAGATAAAATAATAACCATACTTTGCTCTCTTGATCTGTTGGCGATTTATAAAGGTCTGAAAACATAAATAAAACAAAGAGGAATTTATTATACATCAATTTCTGAAATGTATTATACATAAACAAATATAACAATATATATAGTTAAAAAAACCATCTTAGTAAAATTATGTCATTGATAAAAAAAAAAAAAAAAAAAAAAAAATTTTAATTTATATAATGTTTTTTTATTTATATATACTTTCAGTAATAAGTAATACTTTAGTAATTTTCATATAATATATTTATAAGACATTAAAACATATATAAATATATATATTACTAAAAAGATACTTGTAAGTACCATTTGGAGACAGTGTAGCAGGAGTTTGAGGAGTTAGAAACATGGAGTTTTTAGATCTGTTAATAGAAAAGAGAAAGAATCAGAATGAGAGAAGAATCAAAACAAGAACAATAAGAAAAATAAAATTAGAACTGTGACATTTCAAACTTTCAGGATAAAAATACATTTTTATTCATAATTAAATTAAATATTTATGAAATTTTATAATTTAAAAAACTCTTACCTTAACTTGCATGGTATAATACATAAAATACATCGGTTATTTAAATTATACGACATTTTTTTTTATTATATGATGGAGGAAAAGTAAAAATAAATCCAACAGATCTTTCTAAAAAAATCTCAACAATTAAATAATAAAAATAGTTGAAAATAATTACAAGAAATAGTAATTAACTGAAATATAAAAACAGTTCAATCCTTGCACACTGTACAGTTATATTGAAAGATGTAACTAATTTCAATGGATAATAATATTTTTATGAAAACTTATACCTTTCTATTTCAGGTTTACAATAAACTGAATGAATACATCCTAGTAATTTATACCATGTCTCTTTTTAGGCTTTAATATCTGAAAGCCTGGTATACAGAAAAAAAAATAACATGAATTATAATACAAAGATTCTCGAATTTCAGTCAACAGTAAATATTAAACTACAAATATATGCATTAGGAAAAAACAATAAAAAAATTACTTAAATTTCTAGCCAGAATAAAAAAAAAGATCTTTTTGCAAAATATTTTTCCATTATCTCCCACAACATTTTTGAATGTTAACAATAAATTAGAGATTTTGAGACACAAAATTTCATACATTTATTTACTTTCAATCTTTTTAATTAACGGTATAACAAACAGTTATTTTTAACAGTGTGAAGCACAGACACCCTTTAGTTATGTAGAGTTTGTCAGGGCCTGTGGCAGTAAAGATGAAACCCCGAATGTGTAAGACGCCTTGATGAGCATTAAGCTCACTGAAGGACTGAAGTCCATTCTATGCTTAATTTCTGTGTTTTGTGTATGTTTCATAATTGTAAAGTGTTGTCCTGTAATAACAAAAATGATTAAGAAATGAATGCTCGTAATTCCATGACACCATAAAAGAAACCGCAATCACAAGCAGTATCTGTAAATATCTGAAATATGGAGTACTTAATTTAATGATTGTCTGATTAATAATTTCATACACTGTGTCTTAAATACAAAATTAATACTATTCAAAAGAAGCAAAAATGATTTAAGATACTACAAAATATCACAATTCATATATGTTAATAAATAGCAAAAATAAACAAAAAAAATCTGATTTAATTAATAAAATTCAGAGTATTTTCTTCTAACTGTATACAAATATAGGCTTACTGGACACTGGTTGGTGATGAGAATGGTGTATCAAGCTGTATAACAGATTTTCTGCTAAGTGATTCATTAGATTGAGGACCAGATAGACTAAAATATAAATACCTTTAGTAAGCATCAGTCACAATACAAAACAAGCATTTTAAAAATCAATTTTAAAAAAAAAATCCACTTAAATTCCTTATCTAATTTTAAAAAATACCAAAGTCATTTGATTTCTAAGTTACAACATGTTGAATCATTATTTTAAGCTTATAAATTATAATTTACAGATATTTTACTATTTTTTGGTAAAATAATTTTAAATGTTTGGATAAGTTTAGAATTGTTAAACACAGAAATGGTAAATAATTATGATTGCTCTTGTTTATTAACATGATACTTAAATACATCACAGAGGTATTGGTGATGGACCTTGAAATTTTGAATACAGTTAAATGACATGGATGACTCCTGAGCTGCCACATTATTCTTCCATATTTCACACTATTACTTTAATTCTCCCAGATATTAAAAACATCAGCATTAATTTTTCTTCTTAGGATGAAATATAATAAAATTGATTTTTTTTTCATTGACCATGCATTAATTTTTAGGAATTATTTTTAACTGCTACCTTTTTGTGTAACTTGTAAAATTATATCAATTCAATATGGACATAAATCATACTTACAGTATATATATTGAATTTACTTAAGAGTCATAAACAATAACTATGAAAAAATGTAATAAAATATTGTCCAGTTGAAAAAAAAATATTTGGAATAAATTGAGAATATTAAATTAAACAAAATTTATAGTAAACATTTTCATGTTAATCAGCATTACAATGTTTTAAAAGTATAAATTTATAATACATCATACTTTAATTTTTTCATAACTGTAGAAGGAGATGGAGTTCCATATATAACACCTGAAAGAAAATGTTTACTTAGGAAAAATTGTAACCCGAATAATCTTTAAAAAAAAAAAGCCTGTTAATAACTTATGTATAAAGTATATATAAACAATATAGTATGATGCACAAAACCTTATGAATTTTTGTACTCATAAACTAATCTCATTAACTTAATATTAAACTCACATTTAAAAAAATAAATTAAGCATTGTTTTCTGCCTCATTTAAATACATTCTCCACTTAAATATTTTGAATATTATAAAGAGAAAAAGAAATATATATACCTAATTTTCCATTCATCGGAGGTGTTATCACACACATTCTCTGAGGCAAGCCAGAATGCGATTTAGAACTATCAATTTTCTAGAAGAAATTTGACAGCAAATATTATAAATATCCTTTAATTAAAATTGGGATTTGATTATTGTTTCCAAAAACACTTATCTATTAAAAAGAATTTTTGATAACATTGCTTTGAGAAAATTTTTAAAAATATCCTCTCACCTAAACAGCTATTACACATTTTTTTTTTTAAAAAAAAATCATAATAACAATCCTTATGTATCTTGAATTTATTCAATCAATTTCAGATACATCTTTATGTTGAAAAAAAAAAAACCAGTTTTACAAAAAATTTAATTAAATTAAAAAAAATAAAAACATATAAATTAATATTTTCCTAAAATTAATTAAATTTAAAACTGCTAAAAATATTTAGATAAACCTTCAAAAACAAGCATTTTTTCTAGAATATTTTAAATTTTTATTAAAATATCAAATTAGCAACAATTTGTATAAAAATCTTTCACAATGTTATTTTTTAAAAATATAACAACAAATTTTGTACATCCAATAAATATGAGTGTGATTACATATATTTTTTTAAAAAAAATGCATTGTTAAAAAATCTTAGCTTAGTTGTAATCAAGCAAATTAAAGAAAAAATTTTGATTGCATATGAAAAATTATTTAAAAAAATATATTAAAAAAGTAAAATATATAAAACTCACATCGGCGAATTTTGAAAGAATTGAGTCAAGATTTGAGCTGTAATAAAAGGGAAAAAAATTGTATACATATATTTGTTCATTCAAAGTTCATTATACATTTCTAAAACACAATAAAATATTCTTTTATCATTTAAGCAACTTACTGAGATGGAGCACCATCATAATTAGATTTTGAATGTCCTGAAATAAGATAATATATATATTTCTTTTTACAATTAAAATAAAATACAAACATACAAAGAGCTTGTTTTATTAAATGAGAAATTTTTTTTCAGATATTAAAAATTTATTGCAAGCAAAAATATTAAAACAATAAATTTTACATACATTAATCTTTTTAATATTAAAAATGATCAAAATTTTCATAAAGATATCTTATGAAACATAATTACCCATTACTAATATGTATAAAAAACATTACAAAAATGTTAATAAATAGAATTGATACAATAACTACCAAAATAACTGCATAATTCATCATATCATTAATACGGAAAATATAAATGTTAAAACTTATAAACAGATAATTTTGCTCTATTTTATTAAAAATTATAATTTAAATACTAACTTAAAATAAAAAAAAAAAAAGTAACTCAATTTATAAACATTAAACTAACACTACCAAGTAAAAGTTGTTTGCCCCCCCCTTCCTTTATTTACCATAGCAAAACTAATTCCATAAAATTTAAATTATTTTGTCAACAAAGCTTCTTTCCATGCCAAAATAAAAGTTATTTGCAATGGAAATGAAGAGCACAAAGGAAATTTTTACAATTTAATTTATGTATAAAACCAAATTACTATTTTCACATTATTGAGTGAATTTCATAAAATTTCAGAACTTTTTTAATAAATTTATTTATTAAATTAATATTATATCTATATTCTAAGCCACTATGTCTAAGTTTATAATATGTTTTCATTTCCAATCTTTCCAACTGCAAATATTTAATATGAAACGGAAACCCCATTAATTATTTAAAAATCTTACTTAACAGATTAAACAGGATAATTGCAAGAAAATATCTTTCCTTGTACAAATTGCAAAAATAAACTAAATATTTTGTTTATTCAAATTAATAGATAAAAGCTCATGTTTCATTTTATTACAGTACAAAACATTTTATTTTTTACAAGTCATACTCTTAAAAGCTTAAACTTTTCAGACTTTTAATTTATATAAGCAAATTATAGTCTCTTTTGAGAGAGGTTTTCAAAATTAATAAGATTAAATGCAAGAAATGAAAAAAAAAAATTAATTAATATATAGATTCGCTTGAGAAGTTTCATTCTCAATATTTTGGTGTCTAAAAAGTTAATTATCTTTTTAAAGTGACTTAATCTTTTAAGTCTTGACATATGATACGTGCAATGAAAGCTCAACCTTTCTATGTTAACCACAAGATTTACTATGTTTGATTTGAAAAATTCCTTAAAATCTTCCAAGAAAGTAAAGCACATTGTTTGAATCAGTATGCAAGCTTGGATCCAATTTGCGTGGCCCACTTATAAATTCACACAACACATAATTTAAATACATAATTTCCTATACTGAATTTCTTTTTCTACAAGAAAAAATTACAAAGAATTTTCTAGCTGAGATATAAAATATGCTGTAATTTCTAAATACATTCCAGTTATAATGAAAAATATTATTGATAAACTTTTATTCAAAATTTATTAATATATTATTAATTCATCAAAGATAAAATACATACTGTGGAAAAATTTAATTTTTTATTTATTAACGAACAGAAATATACAGACAAGACAAATAATACGTGCATATAATTATTTCTATAAAAAAAGCAAATATAATTTATAATACACACACATATATATATAATACTCTTTTACCTTTATTCCCTGTAGCTGTTGACTCCAAATTCAGACTTCTAAAAAAAAAAATAAGGTTATTTAAAATTTTAACTCTACAATCAGAAAACATTAATAATGTATAATTTGGATTACAAATATTTTATTATGATGACTGACTCATTATAAATGACAAATTTTCCTTATGCTATATTCAAAAAAATTAAAACTTCTAGCTTTAACAAATAAATATTTACAGTTGAACTGTAAGAATTTTCTGAACTATGTATTGATAATATGAAAAATATTCCTTAGATTTCATTACAAATAGATTTAAAAAAAATTTGTGTGTATGTATAATCAATAATTTTATACAATCTCATAAAGAACTTTTTAAATAAAATTAAGAATTACTACAGAAATACATTTTATGAAAATTAATCAAATAAACAAAATTTTCAAAAATTTGTCCACATATTTCAAATGTGTTCTAACACATACAGATTAGGAGACTTGATTTTGGTTTGGTTTTAATAATGTGATACTTGAAGCAACACAAGGGCTATTAGTGAAGTTTTTAGTTTAGTTTTTATTAATGTCGCACTAGAAGCAAAATGAGGGCTATTGGCAACGGTCTTCGTAATTTTGAACCTCGGTCAAGTGACGAGGATGACACCTGAGCTGGCACCCCTTCTTTTAACTTCCACACCACGCCAACCTGAGGAGTTTGATCCCCGACAGATTTCCAACTACAGATTCCCCAGCTACACGGCAAGTCTTTAGAGGTAGGTCAACGACAGTTTCTGTTGAGTTATGGGCCCGAACCCATGACTCAACGGAAACCACTGGCCGTGAGTCTGATGCCTTAATCACTAGGTTACTGCGGCCATTTAGGATACTTGAATAAGAATAGCAAACTAATTCAGAAGAATGCAGTAGTATCCAAAGGGAGTGAGTAAATGTTGGGGTTTATGATTTAAGAATCTTGTAGTTGTAATAAAGTGTCCCAATTCTTGTATGGAAGTGCATTATCATGATGAAACAGGTCTAATTCATTGACTTGAGTGCAGGACTTGAATAAAAGTGCTTCACCAGGAACAATGCATAAGTACTAGTCAGAGACTTGTACATGTACTAGATTTCTAGCTTTTAAAACCCTTATACCTTTACACATTGCACAATTTTAACAAAATGTATTTAAAAATCATCAAATTTTGTTATTGATGTTTTTTAATGTTTATAAAATTCTAAATAGATTAATATTCAAACACTATAATACTTTTCTTAAAATTTATATAATGGTTTTTTAAAGATATAAAATTGTTCATTGACTTACTTCATTTTGCCTTATATTTGGCTTTCTTTGTACATCCAAGACAGAAAAAATATTTCTTTTAATTCCCAAGGCTTTTTATCAGAAAATCATAGCTCATATGAGATATGGATAAGACAAAACTTGTTTGAATTGGCTGCCAGTATGGGATACTAGTACAACGATTAACTGCTGTATTCACCCTTAACTGAACCAGAAGTCAAAGGAAGAAACCCAAGATTTCCCCAAAAATGCATTTCACCATCGCAGGCTCATTCCCTCATTCAAGCTTAAGTTAGGAAATTATTACCAAGCAGAAAGCTGGGTTAAATTTAACTGTGATTACCCAGTAATAAATTTTTCTTATTTTCAGTTTTGTGTGTATATGTGAACAGTTTTAGGTTTGGATATATTTTGTCTTTTACGATGGATAAAATTAAAGAAACTTCATTAATTGCTAAACAATTCATGTGCAATCATGATATAGTGATATCTATGAGCTACCCAGCGACGTAAACAAGTCATGTATTTGTTTGTTTAGCAATGCATTTGTAAAATGTATTATGTTACACAAGCTAATGTAGCTTACATTTTACAATGTACACCATTTTTTAACTGAATAATAAAATTACACCCAACTTTTTTTTTTATGTCTTGCTGTTTTAAAATAATTTTTTAAATCTTTCTTTAGGATTGCTGTGGCATAAAGGTACTGAATCATTTTTCTTTCAACAAGCTAAAATAATGGCTTTAACTTTATTTAGTTTACATACAGACATTTTTTTTTTTAAGAATTATGAAAGCATCCAATTTAACTGCAACTTTCTGATATTTGAAAAATGTTTCTTTACTACAGTTCTTTAAAATTTAATTCAATAAAATAGTTTGAGGAGTGTTTAGATATTTAATATGTTAGTACTTATTTTTAACATTTGTTTAAATTGTATAGAAATATTCGTTGGCTTATACATAGAAAACTTTTTTAAATTTGATTGAATAATTAATGCAAAAATACTTACAATTTAAAAGCATTGCATATTTGAAATGTTACATTGTAATACCTTCAGAAAGGCTGATTATATCTTAAGAATTGTTGTTCATCAGTTTTGAAAATTATTTTCATATAAGTAATTATTTGTGTATTAACTATATTCATAATGTCGCATTGTAATCATGCAATTAGTGACTTACTTCGTGATGTTAATTCTTGAAAAGATCCAATATAACTTATTAAGAATTATTATAGATCTATTTTAAAAATTATTTTCATAAATGTATATATTTGTATAAGATGTTGACAATATTTGTCGAAAAATGTGTACCACTGCATGCGTATATAGGTTTTATTATTTTCAAAGAATTGTTGTACATCCATTTTTCCTTCCACTAGTACCATATGGCGATTATAAAGTAAAAAATTATAAATGTTGGCAAAAATAGCTTTTCTTCCAAATTATTCTTCATCAAATATAAGTAAATTTGAGATGCTTTAACACAAAAGTAAGATATTTCAGAATATACTTTCCTTAATGAACAAAGCTTTAATTTAAACACTAATGTGTATTTTAGAGTCAAATGTTGAAAAAATTTAAATGTTTGATGGTGAATATTCAAATTTTATTTCATGCCTTGAACTCTAGCAATCATTCACACATAATAAATTAATTTCTTTTGAATTTGATACATAACACAAGCACTATATTTACATATATAATTCATCAAATTGTAAAAACACTAATAAATGTTCACCATTGGATAAAACCAAGCAAATTATCCAGTATTTTTAGTTGATATGTGAACATTTTTATTTACTATTCAATGACTAAGCAAGATAATTCATATACAATACAAAATGACTTGAAATTTGTATAATGTTTATTTACACAATTTAACTATCTTAATTAACTTTAAGAAGTACATGAATAATGCATTTTATAAAAAAATATGCTTGGGTAGAAATGAATAACAAAGAAAAACATAGGTTCTGGCGTTAGCGGGAAAAAACAAGAATAACTTTTGCATGACAAGGCAATATAACAGATTATTAAGCTGTATTCAAGATTTATATCATGTAAGTCTTTCTATTTCTCAATCTTTATGTTTTTTTCTCCTATGGTATCATTTCCATTAAGAATATAATTTTAAAAAGTAAAAATATATTTACAAACAATACTTATCAATAATGCAAGTTATATTATGTGTTTGTTATTCACATAATAAGAATTTCAATAACTGTACTTCACTTTATATTAAAACATAAAAGAAGGAATTGCATTTGATTCAAAAATATTACTTTGTATAAGAAAAAGAAAAAAAATAGGAGAATCTTAAAGCTAGAAAAGTATCAAATTTGAAATAGTATATGGCATTTACATATCCATATATTTTTTTCAGATATCTTAAAATGATTAATACATTTACTTCAATATCCTTGATTCTCTTTTAAAACATTATGATCAACTTTTGATTGGAAAACAAATAAAAAAAAGAACTATAATTCAGAGTACAAAATTACAACTATTTTAATCATAAATCAGTGTATAAATGCTACAACATAATTATGTATGTGTTTAATAAACAATTGTTTATACACAAAGGATATGATAACTAAGAAAAGCTTAGTCACGATTTAGAATAATTAAAATACTGCAATTAATATTGAGGCCTTTATTTTTACATGTATGATTCAACCAATGATCTAATGATGCAAAAAAATATTTATAAAAGAAAAATCTTCTACTTTGAAATATAAAATAAGTTTAATGAAAACATAAAGGTGGGAACTCAAAAACATTAACAGTTTAAATATATATTTAAAAATATAGGAGCAAAAAATAACTTTAAACTTGCATTACAAGTATACAAACAAACGTCAGAAATATACACTGGCTTAGCTTAACGAGCTACATTTTAACAACATAATTAAATGGGAATAAAAGAAATTATGCAAAAAATAAAAAAAGAATATTTCTGCTATTTTTTAATTGAATAATATAGGAAATATGATGACAATAAGTACATTAATCAAAATGAAGTTGATATACATATATATACAGCTAACATATAAACAAAACATTCCAGATCACAGGGTTTATTTTGACCAATGAGATTCAACCAGTAAGTGCTGGTTAGGTTTGGTTTTATTAATGTTGCTCTCAAAGCAACACAAGAGCAATTGGCGACAAACCTCGTAATTTTGAACCTCGATCAAGTGATGAGGATGACACCTGACCTGGGAGCCCTCTCCTAACTTCTACACCACAGCTCACCAACAGGAGGACTTCAGGTCTCGGCAGATTTAACTTGCATCAGCCCCGGCTACACAGCAGGTCTTTTGCGTCATTGAGGCTCGAGCCTGCAACAGGATGAAAACCGCCAGCTGCGAGTCTGTGGCAATGACCAATAGGCTACCATGGGCTCAAGTGCTGGTTAGGAAACTCACAATTAAGTACCTGGAGTTAAAAATATGATGGTGAAATGAAGTTTACACCAGCGATTTACTTTATCTTAACTCCAGGTTTCAGAGTCCAGTCAATGGTGAATACAGCTATAAGTGATCCAGAATCTTCTACCTACAAGCAGGTACAATTGACAGATAGGATCCATTATCCCGTGTGAATTTTAAATCATACACAAATATTTTAATCAGCCTAATACAACTTCCAAACCACCATTTATCACACCATACATCTTTTCTTCTAGCCATCAACTATCGCATATTGGCATTGTATTACCTAAACAGGGTGAAAGGCTGCTAATTAAGGAGTCATCAAGTAGATACAAACTGGTCATCAGCTTTTAAAGCTAATATGAGGCAGAGCATTTAGCACAGTTTAAGTGCTGATGCTCGCAAAAGCTTCAGCATTAAATTTTTGATATTATCAGTGAGAGTATTACAGATCTATTACATGAAACAATTTACATGAAAGCTGACAGGTCATATATTCACCTAACATCTTTTTGTAGTCATTTAATTATTTTGTTATGTACTTTTTTTTATCAAGGACGTCTTAAGGCATGGGCCTCGCCTTTGAGGGGAATCTCGTCTAGTTCTCTACTCAGTCTGAATAAGAGATTATGATCAGAATAATTTCAATTGTCAAATGTTATCCCCGGACATGACAGGCTGAAGACACTTACTTCTATATTAAAATATTTTCTATTTACATTGTTTGCAAAGAATCAGAAAATATTAATTTTATTTCAAAAAAAGGTATATGTAAATTTATTGATAAAAATGCTGCTGTGGGAAGGACAGTCACAGACATAACAGACACTCCTTCAGCGACCTTTTTATTTATTTGCACACAAGTTAAGAATCGCTCATGAATGGACAAGAGATAACATTTAAGCCCCAACAGAAATGACAAAAACACATTCCCTATTTTATGACAGACATCAGCGCTAATAAAAAAGAGGGTTGAAATTACCCTGAAGGAAATCACTCTTTTTCAAGAAACTAATGGCCTACAGTTCTAAATTGGCAATTCTTTCATTTAAATTTAATTTCTTTGAAACAGCAATAATATCAAGTTTTAAAAAATTCTGCTCTTTTTTTGTAAATTTTCTCTCTCTCCCTCTGAACAACATGAAATAATCTCTTAACTGTTTATAAAATTATATATAAATATATCGATGAACTCTTTAGAATATTTTTATATTGATTAATATTCATAAGTGTGTGCTTCCTTCATTTTGAATGCACTATGGTCTTACAAAAGAATTTCCAATATATATTGTAATTCAGAGAAATATTTTTATTTGCCTCTCGCATGGAAAGTGTGATTTTACTCATTTAAAAATTCAAATGACTGTCCTTTTTATTATTATTGAAACCCAAATAAAAAAGAGATCTGATTAACGATTTTGCGAATTTAAAATGTAGAAAACAAATATTCACATAAAACCTCATTTTACCATAGATTGCTTTTATTGAACTGTACATCTCTATACACCAAATTAGATTAAAGGGTTGAGGGTGGGACCTACTTTTTCATAAGGACCCAGGGCCTTGAGAAGTCTTAAGACGTCCCTGCTAATTATATATCTTTGCAATAATCACCGGTGAAAATTTGAGCTTCATTCCTTATTACGAAATGCTATGGCCCATCTCCTGAGTATAAATATGACACCACATTTTGAAAATTATTTCAAATTATAATTAAATTTAAAATTGTCATTCTTGTACTGTAAACAGCTTATGGCTAGTGAAAATTTCTTTTATTCCTTCATATACATGTTGGGAAAGCTACAGGGTATTTCAATGGTGACAGTGATATTTACCTTAAATAAACTGTCTCTTCGGTTTTCTGTTATTTGATTAAATAAACTCATATATGTGTGAATACATAAAACTATTTTTCCAAACTACATACCTAATCAAAAAAAAAAAAAAATTTAAAAATTCAAATTATTAAAGTTATATAAAACAAACTGTACATACCGTTGCATCATAATATATTTCTTCAAGGCATCATTCTCTTGAGATAATCTTTTCCTTTCACTAAAAGCAGAAACATTTATATAAGTAGTAAATCCAAAATAAAAATAAAGTCAATGAGTATTTTATAAGAAAACTAGAAAAACAGAAAATAATTTTAAGTTACAAAAATTTACCAATCAAGATCTTTCAGATTTTTCAATAATTTTCGAAAATCTTCTTTTACAGATTTAAATTTTTTAAGCTGAAAAGATTGATTTAATTTTTATTATTCAATAAATCATTCATATTCTTATGAATTATGATTAACAAAGAATAACAATTCTAAAAAAAAGTAATTTTAACTCTCTCCCTACATTTATTAATATTTCCCAATTATAAATAAATGAGGTATGTTCAAAAAATATCCAGCCACAATTTTTATGCATAAACAAATGAAGTTAAGCAGACACAGTTTCATGCACAAATGCAGGTGATCATAACAAGCATGCATGAATTTGTTCCTGCCTGCAAAAGCCATCAATCAGAATCAGACTCCTAATGAGCAAGGTAGTGTGAATGCCATCAGATTTTTATTTTTACAAAGCGACAGAGAAACTTGAACAATGCCACTGTATTTAATTTTTTCTAAAGCTTCCCATGGGAAAGTCATCTACAAGATTCAAAAACCCATTGAAGTCAAAGTATAGATTCTGTTTTTCTGTCATTTTGTCAAAAATGAAAATCTGTTGAAGCTCATTCATATTTCCTCTTTGATTGCCAGTCTATTGGCAACTGACAGCTCATACATGCAGGAAAAAATTCACATGTATATATATATACACCAGGCATATAAATATGAAATTGGAATTTGCCTATAGATGGAGCTATCTGCCAACATAGTTACCATCAAACTGCATCATTTTCATGTTTTGACATCTGACAAAGATTTTCAAATCGCAATAGAAGTTTCATACTAAAGCACAGTTTAAAAGTGTTGAATTTTCTGCCTGGAAACTATGATTTGCGAACAGCATTGATTTTCTGTTATAGATGGAAACTGCTGCTGTATCGCATCAGATGCATGTCAAAGCTTAAGACGAGTATGCTCTTAGGAAATTACAGTGTTTTAAGTGGTTTAAAAAATTCAAAAGTAGTGATTTTAAAGTGAGCATGGAAGATCACTGGGAAAGTTTCAAGATAGTAAATTGCAAGAATTGTTGGATGAGGATGATGCTTAAATGCAACAACAACTTGCCGATCAATTAAGTGTAACATGAGACACCAACTTCCTACATTTGAAAGCCATGGGAAAGAACCAAAAGATAGAAAAATGGATTCTACATGAACTGAATAAAAAGAAACAGTAGAAAAACCAAAAATCCCCAAGTAAAATGCTGCTTATCAGGTACAAAAAAAAAGTCATTTCTTCATCCAATTGTGACAGTAATGAAAAGTGGATATATTTTGACAATCCTATGTGCAAGAGATAAATGGTAACTCCATATGAAACCATTAACATTCTCTGCAAGACCAAATCACTATGGATAGAAGACAATGCTTTGTGTTAGGCGAGATCAGAAGGGTGTGATCGATTATGAGCTGCTAAAACCAGGTGAAACCTTTAATACAGAATGCTACCAATAACAAATGATTGATTTGAATCAAGCTTTGCATTAAAAATGACCAGAAAACTAAAAAAGACAACACAAACTGATTTTGCATGATGATAATGCGCTATCACTCACAGCAAAACTGCTCAGGAAACGATTGAGAAATAAAGTTGGAAAATACATATAAATGCGGCTTACTGACCAGGTTTAGCTCTATTTGATTTCTACTTAATTGCATCGATGGGACATGGCACTTGCTGAACAGCAATTCATATCTTACAAAAATGGCTTGCTTTAAAAGCAGAACAATTTTTTTGGCAAAACATCCACAAACCGCCAGAGATGGGGGGAAGAATGTATAACTAGAGATGAGCAATACTTAGATTTTTTTTTTTCATTTTCATTAAAAAAATGTGCATTTCTATACAAAAATTTTCACTTCATATTCATATACCTGGTACAGAAATAGAGAAGTATTCTCTACAATTCATTTCACCAAGGTAAAGTCAAACTGTTTTCAAACATAAACAATATTACATTTTTACTTATGTCATAAGCTAATTACTTATAGATTTCTTTTGTATTTTTCAGAAAAATGTTTATTTATAAGTAATTAGGAAGTGGAGAAGAAGACTAGTCATTCTTTTAAGAAAGGCATTACCATAGTTAATAAGAAAAAATGATTTATAATGAAGCTTTTTGGTTTCATTATAAATTATTTTCAAAACTTATACTTCAGACAAAATAAAAATAAAAAACTTTCTTGTAATGTTTGAACATGTCACCCAAAATATAAATTTGAAGTAATATTCCTCTACCATTGTTATTTTATGTGCGCATTATCTACAGTATTCTACTAATATTTCTAGAGTATATTTTGCAACTTTCCCATTAGCTGGAAGAAAATTTTCTTAACATCAAATTTTTCCTTTTGACAGCGATTCAAAAATTTGTTACACAAACACTTTCAAAAATAAAACAGCTGATTTTAATAAAAAGAATGAATATTTATTTCATTTAGAATTATTTTCCTCATAAACTTTTGGTACATAATTTAAAGAGATGAGAACATGCTATATTTAGAGATTTAATGCTTGCATGGAGTTATCAAAAAGTACTTACATTTTTTTAAATAAGAGGATCTATGAATAAGTCAACTCCCATAATAAAAAAGATGTGAAAGTTCTTAACTTACATACAAAAATATATGGTATCTAAAAAATAAGATGAACTGAACGGAAAAACTTTAGCTTTTATTTTTTTTTTTTATGAAACTTTATTATTATATATTTGTACAAATTATGATTTTTCCAATTCATGGTGCAAATCAGAAAATATACAAATAACTTTATTTTGTTGAATTTATGAAAAAAAAAAAATCTGACATATTAAAATGAATAAAATACTAACTTGTTTCCTTTGATGTGCTAATAATCTAGCACGATGATTCTTCTGAAATTCTGATACCTATAATGAAAAAATACATAGTTCAAGAATATTTCTGAATACAAAAATCAATATCTTCCATAAAATACCAGCAAGAATTTTTATCAATAAATACTGAATTGAAAGAACTCTAAAGTTTGTAAAGTTTAAAATAATATATATATATATATATTAAAATTAGCAGACATTTTCCTAATAGGGGAAAAATTGGATTCTGGACTGCATAGCAAAATAACCAACTAAGCTAAAAAAAACACAATAGGAACATTCTTTTGTAATATATGCAGGAAAAAAAAGTCATAGAATTATTAACAAATACATGTGATGATAACTTGAAATCGAAACTTAATTTATTATTATTTAATTTATCCCTTTAAAATAATACAAAATGGAATAATTTATTCATAAATCCTATGAACTTAAATTATCAAAATAACTTTAGTAGAAAGATGATTATGCAATTTCAAGGTAATATATTGAAAATTAACATTTGAATAACAATGTTAATCAAAGTTAAAAATATAAAAAAAAAACCTACATTTATTGTACAAAATAATGACAGTAACATATATAAAAGCTAAAGGAGAAATTAAATTATAGTCTGGAAGTCGAGTCTTCTTTCATGATAACATGCGATTGGATTTCTGGTGTCAGGATTATTTGTCTTTTTATTTCCTCTGTGAAGGCTCGTTTGTAGAAGACTTCAGGACATTGGCTGTGAACACTTGTTTAAGAATACTTGGCCACCCACCAAGAGATAAACAAAAAGACATACAATCCTTCATTTCATCCCATAAATCTTTTTTTTTTTTTATTTTACTCATTTGGTCTGGCAAACTTTAACCCATTACTATAATGTCCCTTGAACACCCCTACGTGGGCAAACTACAATCTTATCTCTAACATATCTGTATTTTCTACCAAGAATTATCTTAAAGAAAATTTATCTTGCTGATTTCCACAATGCAACATATTTTCTTTAGTGTAATGAAATAAGTGATACTTTTATAAATAAAATGTTTTCCTAACATATTTGAGTTACACAGCTTTTCACTTTCAAAACAAAACAAAAAACTCTGGTTTTTGCAAAATAACTTCAAGCAAATTACATTATTTTTATTGGTGACCCTAATCACAGTAAAATTTGTAACATAAAATCACATTTTCAATATCAGGCTGCACAAGAAAATTTCACCTTGCAAGTATATATTAGATCTCCGTAATATATACTTGCAAGAAATAGATATATTGACCAATATATATACTTGCAAGTAATATATATTGGTCAAGAAAGACATGGAAGAAAATTTGTGGGCCACTTCTATGAGTGTTAAAATCTTGTTTCAAGCATATATATAATATTCCTCATTCCTTCTCTGTTTGCATAATGATAATTTTCATCATAAATTTTTATTATTTGCTTATGATGAGAAAAAATATATTTATAAACTTCAATAATTAGCATTTGAATGCTTGGATTTAGAAGTTTAAAACTGAATCTCTCTGGATGTTTTAAGACAAAATAATTCCAATTAAGATTTTACTATTAAACAGAATGAATGGCATAGACATACATTAAACACAAAATGGTCAACTTACTTGATGAACTTCCTTCAATTTCTTTCTTAGAAGATCATCTGGATCAGTAAAATACATTTGTACATCAGGCTTTAACTAGAATATGAAATACGAACAAGATTTTGAAAACACAAACAAAGCATAAGCTACTGCAAAGGGAAAAAAAATTTCATATAAATTTTAGATGACTTTAACATACATTTAATTCCTTTTGAAAGAATATTTATTGTTATTTCTCATTAATATCCCAAATAACAAATTATTACAAATATAACGTTTTTAAGAAATAGAAATAATAAATTGCTCTGTCCCGCACTGCAAAAACAATTTACAGCATGCAAATTATATTTATGTTAGTATTCATTGCCCCAGCATGATATTCTGAAAAATTTTAAATCAAAGAATTTTTATTCTTTAACAAATAAAATTAAATAAAATACCGAGGAAGAAAGCATTATAGTAGAGCACTGATTTCCACACAGCTTGCACTGACTTCTTGCACCTATGATGGAAAGAGACATGTTTATTTGTTATATGATAAGAAGTTTCAAAAAAAAAAAAAAAGAGAAGCTTATGCTTAAAGCTCAACTAACTCACATTGTTCTTCACAATCTCGACAGTATATATGACCACAACTTGTTAGGTAAAAATTCTTTTCCGAATCAGGTAAACCAAAACAGTTATTGCAATGAATCCATTCCATGACTATATATCTAATAAAATATATATATGTATATACAAAGTGACATATATTTTTTTCGGTAAATGCATTAGAAATGAGATTGTAATTTATAAAAAAATTTAATAAGTACATGATATATCCAATTTCGAATGTTAAATGCAACAAAAAATATAGTTTGAAAGATCTAACAAACTGTATTCTTCAAATAAATAGTTGTTATTCGTGCAATTCGGAATACTTACGTCTAAAGAAAAAAAAAGGTCAAAAATAACAAATATTATTTATTTAACGATTTATAAACAGAAACCGAATCGAAAACCAAATACACATTCATATTTAGTTCGCAAAGCTGACATTGTTGCCATCTTTTCTTTACTTGATTCCCGGATGGAAATTTTAAATTTATGAAGAGAGAGAGCGAAAAAGTCTTATTATCAACTCATAATTAATAAGACGAAAAGAAAATACTTAAATAAAATGATTTTATCAGCAAGAATGATGAATTAGCTAAATAAACATTAAGAACAATGACCAACAGAGTATCACTCTTTTTTTTTATACATATAAATTGACATAGCTTAATTTTAACATTTTTATGGTCTAAATGTACTTTCAAAATAAATATCTACATAATATTTCAACTATTCATAATTTCAACTTTTGTTTTTCTCAATTTTTTTTTTTTTTTTTTTTCGTTTTGTGGCAATATATATCTCAAAACAAAACTATAACCATATTTAGCAAGTGATGTAGATAATAGGAACGATTTAGACCGGACGTGTAATGCCACTTTGGAATGGCAGTGTTTATTCCTACAAAGTGTAGACTATCAGATTTTTCTGGGTTACCATATCCAACTACTTATGAACTATTGGCTATTTTCTATATAATTACAATAAAGAAACAAATAGCAAATCCCCGATTCGTCTGTCTTGTTGATATAATGCAAAAATTTTCAATTCATCCGGTCGTAACAAAAAAAAAAAGATTATAATATTCTTTTAAAGAGTAACACCTTGCCATATGAACAATACCTTATTCAATTAAGAATTGATTAAATTTTCAAAAAGTCTTAAATTTTTATATTAATATGTTTGAATGTAATATTCATCAGAAACATTATATATTTAATGAAAGCGAATTAAATAACATACGAAATGAAATTGAATGAACGAAAATGAAATTGTAAATACGAGCATTTTAAGCTGAAAATAGGAAAGTATAACATTTTAAAAAAATCATGTACAATTTTGTTTGTTTGATCTTCAGTGAACTTGGAAATCTTGTTAGCTTTTTCAAATGAAATTAAGTATTCAATACTTAAGAAAATATATTTTTTTACAAATTGTCATGTGTAATAATCATTTAATAATAATAAAAGCAAAACTTGTGCTTTTGTTAATTTATATTTAATGTTATTTTTATTTATGTTAAATATTTTTTGCATAATATGTATCACATTTTATATCTAAGTTTAAATTCTAATTAAACTTTCAATTTAGTGTAAGAAACTGTAAGTTTTTATAATTCTGAATTATAAGAACCCATTATGGTAAAAGTATAGACAGAGTGTGGCAAAAGTATGTAGTATTGTGAAATAGTCTCTTCTAATTATCCTAACTCATAATTTTATTGTTCTTTTTTTTTTTTTTTTTTCAACTTTAAAAATCATTCATGATTGCATCCATTTTTGACAGTATTATGTAGTTAGAATTTTAAAATAAATCTTAAATATTTTAAACATGTTTACTTATAAGAGATTCAGGATGAAAATTAGCCAATTTTTTCCTAATACATAGTTGTATATATCTTGATGTATATATTTGTGTGAAAAAAAAAGAAGTAAATGCAACATAAGCATAATTTCTTGGAAATGTTTTGATTGAGAAGCTAGCTAAAATTCTAAGCTTACAAAAATGAAATTTCACTACATTTTACATTCAATTAGAAAAGTTTATTTCAATTATTATTAAGATTTTCAATTTATGGAGTCAAACAAATATACAAGAAATTATTACATTATTTTATTGAGTAACAACTTGCCATCTGAACACTATCTAAATTCAATTAAGAATTGATTAAATTTTCTAAAAGTTTTAAGTTAAATTAAAATGTTTGTGGGTAATATTCAATAGAAACATCGTGTTTTTAGAAAATATACATTTCAGTTATACCTAAGTTTAAATCTTATTAACATTGAATTGTAAATAGGAACACTGTAAGGTGGAAATAGGAAAGTATATCATTTTAACAAAATCATGTACAATTCTGTTTGTTTGGTCCTCAGTGAACTTGGAAATCTTGTTAGCTTTTTCAATTGAAATTAAATATTCAATACTTAAGAAAATATATTTTTTTATAAATTGTCATGTGTAATAATCATTTAATAATAATAAATGCAAAACTTGAGTTTTTGTTAATTTATATTTAATGTTATATTTATTTATGTTAAATATTTTTTGCATAATATGTATCACATTTTATATATATGTTTAAATCCTTATTAAACTTTCAATTTAGTGTAAGAAACTGTAAGTTTTTATAATTCTGAATTATAAGAACCCATTATGGTAAACATATAGACACAGTGTGGCAAAAGTATATAGTATTGTGTGATATTTATCCTAACTCATAATATATAGATATTTTTTTTTTTTTTTTCAATTTTAAAAATAATTTATGATTATTAAATAGTGAGAATTTTAAAATAAGTATTAAGTATTTTAAATATGTTTACTAATAAAAGAGTCGGGAAGAAAATTAGCCAATTTTTTTTCAAATACATGATTGTGTATTTCTTGATACACATATTTGTGTAAAAAATAAAAGTAAATGCAACATACACATAACATTTCATAGGACAATATAGAGTAAGAATAATTGTAAGCATATAAAAATGAAAATTCTTTACATTTTACATCCAAACAGAAAAGTTTATTATGAAAACAGATTAAAATTGTTTTGTTGAGTTACAAGAGCGTCATCTTGATGACTACTATTTGGCCCTGAATCTGTTATATTCAGTTGTAATATTTTGTCTTAAATTAAATTTCACTCAACCTCAAACTAATGCAGACTTTTATTTTAGTTTAACTAATCTAATTCATGTAAATAGGATTTGAAAATAATTGTTTGAACATTTTTCATTCCCTTGTATTAGTGAACAAAATTGTTGAAAATACATATATTTTATTTTCTTAGTCTTTCTAAAATATTCTTTTGGGATTTTGATTAATGGCAAGATAAAACGAAAGAAGCCTTTCATTAAAATGCGAAACAATTTATATTAAATACACCCAGGATAAGTAAATGATTTTGCTTGCATCTTGTTCAAAAATAAAGCCTATAACAATTTTTAAGTTATTTTTTGAAAGGGGGGAAATGAGTTTGTTGCCACTTTCTTATTCTGTTTTTATTTTTAATTAGGTTGCGGATATGTGAAAGGAGTCTGAGATGCGGAGTGTAGGGATATTTTGAGGTGCTGGCTAAAGTTAATTGCAATTTTTTGATGATGTAGTTCATGAGTGCATTAATAACTTCATCACGATCGGTGATATTATTAATTTCCAACTTTCCGGGAGATTATTATAGAGAAATTCTTGATATTTGAGCCAATTAGCGCGTTGTGATGTTGCAAACGTAGGGAGGAAGAATCTTAGTGAGCTATTTCCATCAGTTTGGTTTTATGATCGCTGCTGAGAACGTGTAAACTTTAATGTTAAAGCAGATTGTAATAGAATCTACGTCGTACATGAGGACGTTTTAAAGGTAGATATGGCTTTTTCTAATCATCATAAAAAGAAGAACAATACAATTAACCATTTATAATGTGGCCGCAATAGCCTAGTGGTCATGAATCTGTAGTTTTCATTGAGTCAGACCTTGATGCCTGAAGACTCGCCGTGTGGCCGGAGCTGATGCGTTTTAATCTCGGAACTCAAATGCCCCTGATGGCGTGGTGTGGAAGTTAGGAGAGGGGTGCCAGTTCAGGTGTCATGTTCGTCCCTACTTGACCGAGGTTCAAGCGAGCGCTATTGGCGGGGCTATTGGCGCCGGACCGGGGTCAGCATCAATAGCCCTCGTGTAGCTTCTGGTGCGACGTTAATAAAACCACCGACCTTTTTTTAATAACTGCATTTTAAAAAATAGATTACTACTTCAGTTCGAGCTCCGCTGCATAAAATTCCTTTTCATATATATATATATAATTGATAGCATTTAAAAAATACATTCTTTCATGGAAAAGTTCCAAATACTGATTACATTTTGTATTAAATGAATATTTGAAAATTAATTATTTGCTTCAGTTTCAGATTCAACTGCATTAAAAAGTTCAAATATATTATATCCTTTATATTGATTGTATTTTCAATAAATATATTCTTATAACCATTTTCGAGCTTGTTTTGCTTTTTAAAATTTTTTACAACATTTTAGAATATTTTATATGTATTAAAGAAATTTAAAATTTATGCTTTAGAAAGGAGGAGATGTCACACACCTTGCAAAAAGGATATTTACTACATTCCATTTTATAT
>BMAW01001843.1:0-10832 GCA_019974015.1 Nephila pilipes | reverse complement strand
CGCATGCCTGTTCGCGCCATGCTGGCACGCAACGGCTAATGCCCTAAACGGGTGATGGCTACAAGGCAGCATATACTGGCGTCATTGGCTACTTTAAGCAGGCGAAGAGCTGGCTACGGCAGGCAGTAAGCATGAGCGCTACCGTGACGGTACAAGGCATACGTGGCAATATTCCGGCGGCAAGGCTACGATAGTACCACGGTACGGCGATGGCTGCGTTGCAATTTTGGTATTGGCCGTTCATAAAATGCTTTTCAGCTTACGGCAAATGGCAGCCAGTCGAGTCTTCGGGCCATGGCCCGCGGCTTTAAGGTTTCAGGTAAAAAAAAGCTGCTACCCAGTACTAGCCATGCAGCCGTATACTGCCTTGCTTGGTAGTACCTTAGCTATCTTTACGCGGCGCGAAGGTGATACAAAGCCAGTTTCTGTTAGAGAGTGTTCCATGCCAAAAGTCTTCGTGGTTGAAATATTGTCATCTAACCCATGGATCGATTTGCTTTTAGCCTGGAAGCAAAAATATTAGCTTCTTCGTGATCGTGATTGAAAATTCAGCCTTGGCTGAAGGAAATATGCATTTTATATGGGCCAAAGTTTATTGTGAGGACTAGGTGAGTTATTGAGTTTCTTTCAGAAGAATGAAAAAAATGCAGAGAAATATATTAGAGTTGCTTTCTTTTGAAACAAAAGACAATACTAGATCTTGTAGAATTATTAATAAAAATGGAAATAGGAACGTAAAAAATTCTATATCAAAGTATATTTAAGATTATGTTTACTAACTATAAGTATGAAATATAAATCATTGGTATCCATGATTTCATTACTTAATTTAAACTAGAATAGCTTTTAAACTCCTTCAAATTAGCATCAAAAAATATCTTCGTTATAAAAAAATATTATTAACATACAGATAAAAGGCTTTAAAATGAAGGTTTGAATTCTTCCAAACATTTTTCTTTATAACAGACGTATTTTTATCTTTTTTGTATATCCTTGAAACTGATAACCTTTTTAAATAACTTGATTACTGAAACGTATTCTGCCAGTAGATTCTTATTGAAACATCTATGCGAAAATTACTACAACAGAACAAAACTAATCAATTCTTACGAAACATAAACTTGGATGAACTTAATGAGTTACGCAGAAATTACTTATTAATAAACCGTTACTTGTCACAGAAAAAAAAAATTATTAATCCATAACCATCATAATCATCTGTTATAGTTTCAACCGGATAAGCTCACTTAATCGGGTTTACGAAAAAAAAAAAAAAAAAAAAAAAAAAAAAAAAAAAAAAAAAAAAAAAAAAAAAAAAAAAAAAAAAAAAAAAAAAAAAAAAAAAAAAAAAAAAAAAAAAAAAAAAAAAAAAAAAAAAAAAAAAAAAAAAAAAAAAAAAAAAAAAAAAAAAAAAAAAAAAAAAAAAAAAAAAAAAAAAAAAAAAAAAAAAAAAAAAAAAAAAAAAAAAAAAAAAAAAAAAAAAAAAAAAAAAAAAAAAAAAAAAAAAAAAAAAAAAAAAAAAAAAAAAAAAAAAAAAAAAAAAAAAAAAAAAAAAAAAAAAAAAAAAAAAAAAAAAAAAAAAAAAAAAAAAAAAAAGCCATAACATGATTAAGATATTCCTTGGAATGAAATAATTTATTTTAACAACTACATATAATACAGTCAAGAGCCAAAAAATTGAAAATATATGAATGATTTTCTGATAAATAAACTACAATAATGCATGAACTATAAAATGTTCGCAGAATGTATGAGGTCCTCACGGTACCGTTGTTAGTCTCAAACTATTCTGAAGTAACTATCCATCTTTATTAGCTGATAGGGTAGGATCAAACTTCCTAGAATCGCTAGGTCATCAAAATATTGCCGGACCCAAAATCGTTGCATATATCATTATTAAATATCTAAATTGCGTGGCTCAAAAATTAAGGTAATGGAAATCATAGAATGATTCACATAGTGACTGACTCAACAATATTCTCAGAATTCTTATACTTATTTCCTCTATTTTCACAATCCTTATTAACTGATATTATAGCCATTCTTGATGGATATACATTTTTCACCTTTAACTTTACCTATTCATTACATGCAAGCCGGCAACGTGCTAACTAAATGGCATGCGCAATTCGCCGCAGTATTCACGTTTCTGCTTGCAGCTGCATGGCAAGCGGCATCGTGTCAATATATTACTTTTAACAAAGCGGCTATGTTAGCAGAAGAAGAACTAGAGCGAACATTTTGCAGTAATTCTTATAAGTATACGGATCTAAGGATATCAGTAATGGATAAACCCGTAGCATAAGATAGGATAAGTGAGTGCAGGTACACTTTAGGATACAGTTAGAGCCATTGTTAATAGACGACTTTCTTGATTAGAGGTAATAGTAAATTAGCAATTAGTGTAGTAGTCAGCTTACAGCACAAACATAGATATCTTGCCACAAACACAGAAAGAGCCTTCTGGCTCTTGTGGATCATTGGTAGTTAACCGCTGCATATTATCATGCCATTTTTTTATCTGCAGGATCAAGTAATCAAAAAAATTCATCAATATTGTGCCAGCAAGCAATAAGTTATATGGATGGATTGTTTAGCTCGTTTTCTTTTCTTCTGGATAGATCGTGCAGTACAACACCTGCTCTACTTATTTTGACCAATCTGCTGCAAATGTTCTTGGAGGGTCGACCAAGGTTGGATAAGAGTGTTTCGACTACTCCTCGATTGTCCGACATGGGTGTTTCCACATCCTGCCCTTAACATGTCATTGTCTAAAGTTATTGGGCTTCCTGATCAGTGTCAAGCTCGAAAGAGCTAGAAATTACTGGATTTGAACTTAATTATATATACTATAGAGGGATTAGACAAAAATCAGTTGTACTGTTTAGGAAAACAAAAGACGATAGAAATTTAACCAGATGCATATAATAATGTTCCAATTTACAATTGTACATTGGGCTATTCAGGGTTTCTCTTCCTACTTGAGGGACTTTCAATTGAGATTGATCATTACTAAACAACCTTTGACTCAACCAAAGATGAAACGTGATTACATAAAGTTAGTATGTAAAGCAGTTGGAAATGAAGTAAGTTATATGGGATTTGAAAATATGTAAAACTCCGTCGGAAGAGCAAGAGTATCTAAAAGGAGGATGAGAGAAGCTATGAGAATGAGATGAGGTGAAGCTGAAGTGTTGATAAGAGAAAGGAGGATAAAGTCTATAGTAGAGGGTTCTAGTAGGATTACTGTAGAAAAGCGGTTTTTCCTAATGTTTGCAAAGTTTCAGAATCTGAATTGCAGTCGAGGGAGAGGACTATTAAGAGTCTGTTAGATTACTATTTGTGGGTTGAACCCTGGTGATTAGAAAGTTTGCTGAGAGAACACTTTTCGTTATAGGGAATATATACTGTAATAAATTCGTAGAAAGTTGTTTTGGTGGTTTTGTAAATTATTTGTGTAGTAGTAGTTTAAATTGAATCTAGGGATGGGGGGGGACAAGAGGACTCCCGGTTGGGCGGGCGTCACAAATTTACTTTAACAATTTAATTGCCTCCATTTTTTTTAATCACTTGTCAAGCGCTTAGCACATGTTATTCATACTCAGCAAATAAATTCTGTCCAGTTCCATTGACCTTTCTTGGGTTGGAGTTTTCACCCTTCATCTCGTAGTTCGTCGCTTTCAAAGTTTTTTTTATTGGGAACAGGAACTTGGAAATGTGACGGAGGTGAAATGCCTGGGGCTATGGGATGGTAATTCCACACTTCTACCTAAAATGTTTCGAAGTCCTCACTTATTTGTTTTTGCTGTTTGTGCATGTCAATAATGTTTTCAGAATTTGCCACAGCTTGATCGTTTAAAATCGGCTCACCGTCTCCATGGTAGGTATCTTCTTAAATATGTTACCACTTCGCTAATACTCTGATATGATATCGCATTTGCACCACACTCTTCATGCAAACATACGATAAATTTCAGAGTAATTACACTATCTACACCTACACCTTCGTCTTTTATTTATTCATAACAAAAAACGAATCAACTGCAATTCCAATTTGGAATCGTCACCATATTATCGAGACGAGTTTACACACATTATCAGAAAAATCAGAGTAACTCTTATAGAGCCACTAAGTCACATGAGTAAAAATAAAGTCCTAAAATGTTGCCATAGTGTTTACACAAATAGCTTTTACTTGAAAATATTTTCGAGCAGTGCATCTGGCCACGGCGCGCGTGGTGGCAGGTGCGCGGCGCTCTGTACCTGCGGCGCGATGCCTGCCTGCAAAGTGCTGCCTTTATGGCGCAGCGGCAGTTTGCGTTCAGCGGCTAAGCGGCGGCGGGTGCGGAACGCTGCGCGTTTTGCTGTCGTGCTGCGCTGCGCGCCGTATGTGCGTGCTGGCTTTACGCGTACGGCAGTACGGCCAAAAACATGGCGCTGCTACGGCGCGCAAGTTTCATTTTTTTTTTTTTTTTTTTCAAAAATTTCTCTTTCTTAAGAATAGTTTTATTTCTGTAATTATTAAATACCTTATTCATCTAAACTTCCAAAAGATTTTCTGAGTAAATTCCAATACGAATCCTTTTATCTATTATCTACTTTTCACTCATCTCTGCCTTCCATTGCAGCCAGCCAATCAGAGACACGGAATGGCTGAAGAAGGAAACATTTAAGAAAGACATGGAAATAAACTCTCGTCTTTGGAATTGCTTACTCTAAAGAAGAAAATTTGAAGAAAAGAGTGTAGGAATTAATCTATGCTCGACTTAAAAAAGCGAAGAAGAAAGTAATAAGGAGAATAATCTGTTCAGAAAAAGAGCGGGGGAAGAAGAATGAAAAACATTGAAAAAAACGCAAGGATATATTCTGTAATAATCTTTCTGCTTATTTAATGCCAAGTATATTTTTCACTCGAAAGATAATAATTTATTTTACCACATCAGTATGTGTAAAAAAGTATGTTTTTCGCATTGAAAACTGTTTGCTTTTATTATTGAAACTATTCCTAAGAGATTGTGATTTATTTTACTCTAAACTTATGAAGTAAAAAAATGGGCTTAAATTATTTAAATGTTTCGCAGCCTCTGTTTACATGGATAAGGATTTGACTTAAAGTTATCCATTGAAATAAAGTTTGTTTTATCTGAAAGATAATACTTGCGTGTTTGGTGAAAGCAATATATCATCCTTTCACATATTAAAGCCAAAATCAAAGAACTCACCTTAGACATTATATTTATAAAAATTTGAATGGAATATGTATTACTTATTTGCATTATTTTATTTCTCTTAAAGTAAAATGAATTTTAAGTTAGAAAAGAAGTCATACTATTAAAGTTAAAAGAAGTTAGACTATTATGATAATTATACTTTTTCGATTGAAAAATTTGGAATAGTGTACTAAATATGCTGTATATAGCAAAAAAGTCATATCATAAAATAAGAATGAAATGGAAATTATATTGGATTACGTCTTTCTATTTTCTATCAAAATGAAACTCTCAAAGTAAAGTTGGCTTCTTTCTTCAAATACAGAAACTGGCCATAAACATTTAAGGTTCAATAAGGATCTAGAAAGGATTCAAAAACAAATTATTGCAATTTTTAAAATATTCTACAGTTTGACAGTAATATAAATGACAGGTGTTATGAACTAATTTATTAAATGCGCTTTAATAAACAATATATAACTCTTTTTCTTCTGAAATTGCGGAGTTGATTTCTGATATTATCAGTTAAGTCACCTAAGAATGAAATGAATTGTAATGTCTATAAGTAAAATAACTAATGTTTCAGTCAATTTAACAAAATCAGTGAAGGATTTGCGGCTGTAACTCTTAGTAGGTTTGTTAGAGCTCTTTCTTACTTTCGTATAAAAGCCTCATTAAAGACAGCTGAAATCTTGTGAAAAGTCAGACAACATTTCTGTTTCCCATTAACCTTGGCCTGATAGAATCCGATCTCTTTGTAACCAAAATCACCCACTCATCAGATTCAACAAATTTGAGAGTACCACATTCTGTCTCAGTTGATATTCTCATTGACCAACAGCTGAGTTTATTAATTCATTTATCAGAAAGGATTACGTTCTGTAGTTTTAGAAGAATCATATAGCCAATTTCATTCCATCCAAAATTGTGAACCGAACGAACATAATTGATCTACTAAACTTTCTAATGAAATGACGTGTTCGGGGATATTGTACTAGTGTTTCGAATGTGCGACTAGCACCACCAATGTCATACTTCCATAACAAATTTAGGTACAAGCAGTTTATCTGATTACAAATATGAACTTCAATACTGTAAATAAAATATAATACTTTCGTGTTAATAATACTAACCAGAAAAATTATCATTTAATAAACAGCAGCGAAAGACTTAAGGTAGCAATTTGTTGAAGCAATCCAAAGGATACTCAATTGAATTAAGGTCTAGAAATAGAGTTTGCCTTTCTTTTCGCTCCAAACTTCCTTCTTAAGGTATTCAACAGCAAACACAGCTCGGTGACGTTTGGCATTAACCTCCTCTAAGATAAATTAATCACTAATAGCACAAATTTAAAGTGGGACATATTGAGTAATGCTCTCGTCCTCATACACCCAGGGGCACTGAAAATAGCGCATTAAGATACTGAAAATAGCGCATCTACAATCTCGAAATTTTGCAAAATATTTTAATGACTTCCAATATGGAAATGATCTATATTTGACGCCAATTTGTATGACCACACACCCTGCAATGGCGCTGTCATTAGGATTTGTGTCCTATTTTAACTGGCGCTTAGTAAAAGATTCATAAACGTAATAATCACTTTCCAACTCTAAGAAGACTTTAGTAAAGGGAGAATGACAGGTAGAAATATGGGAATAAATTTCAACAGTTAAGTGATTTTCAGAGTGGCTAATCATTTGCATAAACCAGCTGGTGGTCGACGTGCTGGTATTACTCGCAAGGTCAATTAGTCAGAATATGACGTAAGAAGGATGTTGGGAGCAGTGTACATGAGATGGTATGCATGTACAGAAAACAGAGTCTGGAGTGACCAAGAAGACGATGAGGTGAGAAAATCGAAGGATCATGTGGCAAGCACTCGTGTATCCTACAGTGACTCTTTATACCATACAATCAGATTTAGTGCTAATTGTAGGGTATAGAGTCACTGTTGCTCCACAAACCATTTCCAGAGCTCAGTCTACCCTTTCGAAAACGAATCTTTCATCTAAGTGCTCTTTTCGTGTACTGTCTATAACACCAAAACAGTGAAGACTCCGTCTGAAGTGTGCAGCCAGAATGAAGTGGTGTACCTCAAATTTTTAAAATGTCTTGTTTATTAATGAATTGCGGTTCTTTTTGGGATCAGATGATAGCTAAGTAAGGGTATAAAAGAGTCCTAGTGAAAGTAATATTCCACCTAAGTTGTCACATGATATTAATGAATTGAAATGCCTTCACAGTAGGCATGATGTTTTGGGGGCTATAGCCTTTGATAGTCGGTCTACAGTAATTGAACTTTAAAGGGCCAGTGTTACGTTGATGATATTATTTAATCCTCTCATAGAAACTTTCCTAAATGGTCTTCTAGGGATAATTTTTCAGCAAGATCATGCGCATTCGCTTACTATCGAGTAGGTCAAGATTTTGAACATCATGTTCGGCCTGTTTCATAGCTGGTTCTCTACTCGGACATGTCCCCTATTGAGCATTTTTGGAATCAACTGAAGCACTAGAACTCGTCGTTTCACTCTGTATATAATGTCGGACCATGTTGTAGCTATAGTCGGACCATGTTTTAGCTATAGTTGGACCATGTGTATTGCTATAGAATGGTATCCAATGCGCTCTTGAAGTTGAACTGTATTTGTCTAATTATCCTCATAGTATTTGTTTGACTGTCTTGATTTCGAGATCAGGTGACTCCCACATCTATAACATTAAATGTATTAAATTTCATTTCCATCTATAACTGTCTTCCTGATGCACTATTTACAATGTTCATAAGTGTACTACACAGCATCATGCATGAGGAACATGTAAATCCATCTGAATACTCAAAGAAATTTCATCTCAAAAACATCATTCCTCTTCCTTTCATTCGTCTTCTTTTCAGCAATGTTAGATTGTTAGTATAAGGGTCCTTGTTCTCATAATACCTAAATTTCTTTCCAATGTAACTCGAGATTCGTCTATGAAGGGTACAGAAACCCATCTAGTAAATATGTTCTCTTATTCTACGTAAAAGAGCACATCTTTCTCTTGTCGATTAAAAACTATACAAGAAGGGTTAACTCACAGAGAGTACTGAATCCTGAAACGCCTGCACTCCGTTGCAGCAGATGTAGTTGTCCCAGTTCAATAAATCTGAATTGAGTTGAGGCACAGCAGTGTTCCTTCTCTTTTGACTCAAAAATGTTAGATAATGATCTTTCACTAGATGTTGTAATCCATAAGTAGTCAGGAACTGGTATTCTTGGTGCTGAACTTGAACATAGAGTCAGTCGTTCAATACATAACGTAGCGCATTAAGACATATTTCAGGATTAAAATGCAATAATCATTTCCATCAACCTCATCATTCTATCATTTCGTATTAGCAACATATCCTAGTCGTTGTAAATACAATTTTGGTAATAACAGATTAAGATAAACCAGTATAAAAAGTTCCGCACTAATTTTAAAAGTGGCATATTTGTAATTTCCTCCAAACACTACATAAATGTGCCATACTTTTAATTTAATAGTGAAGAGTATAATTATCATACAAAGTTTTATTTCAGATATTCAGGATTTTATGTAAAAACCATATTTTCCTCTTTTTAATTATTTTGATGGTAAATATCAAACATTTTTTTGTACCTTACTGTTTTGAGAATACCTTTAACTTCATAAGTCTCTAATATATGCTGATTATAACCCTAATTTCTGTGATACAATTAATAAAAATACTTTTTAAAATATCTTAAATAATTAATTTAATGGTAATTCATACGAAAATTTTTATCGGTTATTCATATGAAAAGTTTTAACGATTTAAAAGAATTTTTTATACATATAAAACGTACAACTTACTAACTTGTATTAATATTGATTTGACAATAAAATTTGGAAGAAAATTATTTAAAACATGGTGAGTATTAAGCAGAACAAAAACATCAAAGTTCATTTTTCGAATAAGAAAAACAAAATTTATATATTTTTACGATAATAAGATTAGCACTGTTTGATTAAAAACCAGCTTAAACGCAACAGCTATTTTCGCTAGTTATTTCATTTGAAAAGGGGAGGGGGAACGTTTCACTCACAACTCAAAAAGTGTCAAATTTGGTTTCAGAGTGATTAATGTTGGAAACTTTAAGTAAAAATCACACACGTAATTTGAGCTTAATGAGGTAATTTGCATATCAGCTTACATCAGATGGACCAAACTGAATAATCAGTTTTTTCCACACTTTTAAAATAATAGCTATGAAGGATGTAACTTATTATACGCTAGTAAATCTTAAAATTGTAAAATTGCAGTCAGGGAACAATCTTCAACATAAAAGTCGAGATCCATTTAGGATATTGAGAAGCTTGAGAAAAGAATTAATCGTTTTTAATTTTACATCAGAGAGGCTTTCTTAAGATAAATAACAGGAAAAATTTATTATTAAAATTCTAGAAGATTCAAATATCCCATGATAATAATAAAAAAAACACCCAGATAAATTCTAAAGGTGTTTCTACAGTAAAATGTGTGCTACACTATGCTAACTATAATCAGTAAGAAAAGTTTTGAAATAACTATCAGTATATTGTTATATAATCATTTACTGAATATATTTATATTGATTTTTTTAGCTTCTACTTCTAAAAAGAATAGTTCTGACTATGTCGATCATTTGCATCAAAAGAATGTAAAATGTAATATATTATTAGTTATTTCTGCTGTGATTCGTCTGTATTAATGTTACCTTTTCAATTTCATAACATGAAATAAAATAAAAAACATTTGAAAGACTAATGCATCCTATGTGAAATATAATATGTAAGAGAACACTTTCACAAATTAAAGCTATTATTTTTATTTAAATGCACAATTTGGGATGGGTTATTACTTAAATATATTTATTTATGTTCTATTTATTCTGAATCAGTGAATGTACTATAAATTAATAATACTTACAATATATTCCTATTCATCATTCTCTGAATGAGAGAAAAGTCCTTGATCACGTAAAATTTGAACTGAAATTGAAATTCGTAAGCGTATTCATCCTAATGTGAAGTGAATAAACAATACCTAATTTCTTACAAACGTCTGTTATAGTTCTCCATGTAGTTGAGTTTTGTTGTAGATGATTTTAGAGATAATAAAGTAGGTTAAAATGCTTTTCAATCATTAATTTCTTAAATATATATATCATCATTAAAAGTCTTGTTTCCCCTTTCTTTACAGCTCCAGCTTTTGTTTCCCCTTCCTTTAGCCTCTTATAAATTAAGATAAAGACATATATGTAAAAAAATAAACTAATTATTTCCCAATCTGCTGTAATATATTTAATTTTGGAATAAAAACAAGTATGTATCAGTTATAAGAAATATATAGGTTTTATCTATTTCCTATAAAGTTTAAATTTGAAAAAGTAAAAATAAGAAATTCTATTAGGAATAACTTTATTAATGAAAATTATTTCGCTGGAGTTTTATAATTGTTTTTGATAATCTGAATTAAAATTTCTATTTTTTTTTCCTTTAAAATGTCGTATCTCTTCTTCTTAAATCTATAATGAAAACCTTTTAATCAAATGTAAAGAAATTTTCTTTATCATATTTTTTTTTTTTACAATTTAA
>BMAW01001837.1:4676-18454 GCA_019974015.1 Nephila pilipes | reverse complement strand
ACAATTCTCGCTTTGATAGGGACTTTATTTACTTACACTGTCCTTTTCATGGATACAAATCTGCCAATAATAAACCGCAATTCAAATCAATCTTATTTGGAACCTGTTGCCAAAGATGCTTCAAATTTATAAAAAAGTATTTGAAATGTTTACATATTTATTTTGTATATTCGAAAGAAAAAATTCAGAACAAGTATCATTTCATGCGAATATAACTTTAGTAGAGATATTTGTTTGAAATTTCAATTCACCCATTCTTTATTCACCAATCTCCAATGAGATGTTTCTGATTAGTTTGGTGTTATTAAAGTTGCTCTTGAACTAACACCAGGGCATTTGGCGACAGATATTGTAATGTTGAACCTCACTCTGGTCAGACGAAGACACCTGTGAAACTATCCTCTTCTCCAAACTTTCACACCAATCCAACAAGAAGACATGACACCTCTACCAGATTTAACGTGCATCATCCTTGCTACACGGTTGGTCTTCAGTAGCATACGGACCTGAACTAACTTCACTACGAAACCGGCTGGCACCGAGTCCGCGACCATGACCACTAGGTTACCGTGGCCACATTATATTTTTAAAATGAGAAATCTACATTTATACGTTTAATAATATTTAAAACTTTTATCACATAAAACATAGTTATTTGGATACTGTTCGAATGTTTCATCTCTAATTCCTCTATTTATCACTGCACATGTTCATCTCTAAAATGTTGTCAATACTGTTTGTATAGTATTTTTCTTACTCATTTCCATGTTCTTTAATTATTCTTTAATTCCTTCATCTTGAAAAGTGTAAAATTTGTAAGAAAAATATGTCATATATTTATATAATGTAAAAATATGTCAAGCCAAATAGCATCCTTCTCGTCTAAGCAGAGATCTTTGATATGTGACTTAGCATTGAATATACATTATTCGAGGACTTCACAATATTTCCTGAAACTTTAACTTTGATTATAGATGACCAATTAAACGAAGATTTCGATTTCATTTAAAATGTATTTTACATTTAAAATAAGAAAGCTGTAATGTCCTCTGCATTAGGGGAATGGAAAGAGTACCAGTATATAGCAATGAATACTGTATTATTCCCAATACAAGCCGATTCGTGTATAAATCGAGAATCCGATTAATGAATCAAAATTCTATTCGAAATTCAAATCTTACATATAAACCGAAGTTATGGATCAGACCTTTAAAACGTTTTGTTTCAGTAACTGTAGGGATGAAGTTAAGGACTATTTTGTGAGCAATGAGAAGATAAATTCTAGAACGGAAAACTTTCAAAATTATGATGATATATATCCAGACGTTCCAACGCGATATAATGAATTTGGTAAATGATTCGGGTCCTTGGATTCTGATACGAACTTTTCAGATTCTATATGACTTTTTTTTTTTTACATAAAAGGTTTATTCAAAACATCCCAAATGTAAATTAGAAGATTTAAGTAATATCCATTATCTATAGTAACTTTTCTGTGTACATTAAATGTGATAATCCATCGTTATTCAGTACTTTTTCTTAAGATGAATGCGAATTTCCTAAACTTCAGATATTTCCTTTAGACGACGACTTAACAAACTCAGTATGTAAACACATTCGAAAATAGAAAATTCATTTTCATTAAGCAAATGATGATTTTGTTTAGAATTGTTTTCCTCACATATTTAAGATACATAAATTAAAAAGGTAAAAATGTGCTGTATCTGGCGATTTATCTCTTCAGCGTGGTTAAAAAAAATACCAACGTTTTTTGAGTATTGGCGCATTCTTAAGTAAGCCAATGACCATTAGTAATTTTGGTATCCTTCAGGCAGGCGCGATCTCTATGCTATTTTAAATGGTCGCGCGTTTCCTAGCTATGGTACTGTATTTAAGAATGTTAATGTTAAAATTTGGTTGCAATTAGATAAGGATTAGTAAGTACATTTTAACTCAATGATAATTATTGAAGAATCAAAGAAAAGAATTTAAAAATGAAATATATAATATATAAGCATTAAGAAATAACAAAGTGTTAATGAATTTACATGAAAATAAAGTAAATAAAATTAGTGATATTTCGATTGAAATATTTACATTCCTTTCATAAAAGTGTACAGATAATATGAAATTTTTAATAAAATTTTATTCAAATTAGATAAACACGAAGACAAGCCAGTTTCATATTAAATTCATAACAGCTTTGCAATTTGAGCAAATACATTAAAAGTGCCTCAGACTTTTAAATTTCTGATAATTTTAACAGATTAATTTCGTGATTCTAGGGGCCGCAGTAGCCTAGTGGTCATGATTTCGGATTCGTGGCCGACGGTTTTCGTTTAGTCGTGGCTTCGATCCTTGGCCACCAAAGACCCGTTGTGTAGCCGGGGCTGATCCACGTTAAATCTGTCGGGGCCCAAAGTCCTCCTGTTGGCGTGGTGTGAATGTTAGGAGAGGGGGTGCCAGCTCAGATGTCGTCCTCGTCACTTAAACGTGGTTCAAATTTACGAGGTCCGTCGCCAATAGCCTTAGTGTTGCTTCTAGTGCGACGTTAATGAAAATTAAACTCGTGATTCCAGTGCGCTAGTCCTATAAATAGGATTTGTTTCTTTTTTCCTTGATGTCGATTATCCCTCAGCTTCAACACCCATTTCTGCTTTATTTTTTTTTAACATTTCTAGTTTTCACTCTATTTAAAAAGAGTTGAGTGCTCTTCGATCTCAATGTGTTCTCTTATAAGGGCATTTACAAGCAGTTGCAGGTATTTCTTTTGAAGTAGTTTTTCTTTATTGTTGGTCGAATGATGTATGTAGCTACTAATTGCAGCTACATTAAATGCGGAGAAAAAACCACAAGGGCCAACTCTTGGTATTCTGGGAAACATTGTAGGGAACAGAAAGTTTGTCCCTTGTGTTAATACCACCCTTCGTGAGATTGCTAAATATTAAAATCTAAAGTTTTTTTTCGATCCCCTGTGTCTTTCTCGAATGCTGCGTCATCATGAAGGCTTTTAATTATTTTAACATTTTTAAAACGTTTTTGAATGTTGGAAAGAAGAGTCATAACTTTTCTAAAACAACAAAAGACACGCATTAGGTTCCTTTCCTTTTTCTTTCTTTCTTTTTTTTTTTTTTTTTTTTTTTATTAGCTTTAAACTGATCAGGAATTTGAGCCTTTTTTTTAAAAATACTAGTAAATGATTGCTTTTTTTTCAGCCAGATCTTGTACTAAATCGAAACTTGAAAACCAATTGTTCGTGGTCCCATTTCTGCTATTATTACAAATAGACGTTACCAACCTATTACGATATCTCGTGGCTTGTTGCTTATGAAAAAATATCCATCGGGTTGCGTTCCTGCATATATTTTCGTATGTATGTATGAAACATATGAGGATCTACCATGGCGTAAATATTTATACCGCATTTATTCGATTTTTTAAGGATGTATTGTTTGAAGCTGCATCTTCCATGAAACCCTTCCAACTTCTTATCAATTGTAATATTTTTCCGAGAGAATAGCATTTCTAGCAATTAACATACTAACAAGCATCTAAAAATGTTTCGTATTGGCACTGACTGGTCGATTTTTCTTTGGTTCCCTCTTATGCTTATGTCATCAAAATGTAAAGTTCGCAATAAAAATCTCTTTAAACTCATTACTTTTTGAAAATTTCCATTTTCCACAATTCTTCAAAGTTAACTTTATTTCCATGGTAAACACACCAACCAAATTAAACAAACCCTAAAGAGCTTCTTTTTCTGCTCCATCTGTATCTCTGGCATCCCTTGAATGAGAGTAGGCATCGCAGAACAAATATACTTAGTCTCTTGAACTATGCTTTCGATTATACAATCAATAATGAGATATTTTTATGTACCAAAAATATCTGTTAAATCTTTAGATGGCTCGATAATTTCGGGAACTTTGATGCATATATTACGAGGGGCTAGTTTAATTTTCTTGAATGGATTTTTCTGCCTTTTCCATAACTCGATGATGTTTCTGTTTTTCTTAAGGTGGGCTATATAGACATCTGTAGATCTATCGTCATTATCTTCATCTTCTGATTTGCAAGCTGCACTTATTCCGACTCTGAATTCTCTTCTCTTTCTGAAATGTGTTCATTTTCATCTGTATCACTTTCATCTAAACCTATGTCCTCATCATCCTCACTGTCACATAAAAACATGTTTTTTATAGTCTCATGATCATTATAATCCTTCATGTTGAATATTTCGTTTTTACCTGCCATAACTAAAAAAAATGAATGGAAATAAATTAGGTATCATGAGCAGTTACATTTATGTGACATATATAATGTTTCTATTGTAACTCTAAAAGCTATTAAACACAAAAATTATATCAAATCATAATATTTAAATTAGAAACAACAAAGGTATTTGTCAGATATAACAAAAACTTACTTTAACGGTCATTAGTATCTCTAAAACAAAAAAAGCAGATTTTCAGAATCCTATTAACGCCTCGAAATAAAATTAGAAGTATTTAATTATGTAATAGAACACCGATCTAGTTCAAAAATGTATCATGTTGATGCTCTAAATAGATTCCCTATTAATACGTTTTGTATTTCTATGGAAAAGGTTTACCTTAACTTAAATTAGCTTAGAACGAAGACATTGAAATAAAAACAGTTTAAGACCTTTTGAAAATTTCCGATTATAAAGACTTATTCGAACAATGTAACAGAAATCTCTATAAGTTTGTTGACGGTAAAGTATACAAACCGAAATAATTAAAAACGCTCATAAAGAGAGAGGGACATATGGGAGTTATCTATACAGAGAAACATTTAGGAGATCATTATTTTTTTCCTAAGTTGAAATAAAAGATTTGAAGAATAATAGTCAATTGTGTGCATTGCATTCTAGTAATCCTTAGAAAGGTAAAACAGGTAGGATTTCTTCATCCAATTCATAAAAATAATTTACTATTACATAGGTATCAAACAGACCACCTTAGACCTTTAGAAATTACTTCGAAAACCTATAAACATATTTTGGTGATTGTTGACGCTTTTCAAAATTCATGTGGTTATATTTCACAAAGACGAAATTATCAGCTGAAGCTATATTTAAATTGGAAACGCAGAAAACTGCATTTATACGACCATTAAGAATAATGTTCGATTGTGGGACTGTTTTTACGTCAAAAGCATTTGAAGAATATTGTTCTAAAGAAAATATACACCATCATCTAATTACAACTGATCTTCCGCGTGCTAAAAGACAAGTTGAGAGGCTAAATCAAATTATCATTCCCGTTGTTTTGAAAATGTATCTTGAAACTCCTTCGCATTGGTATAAGCATGTTTATGAGCTGCAATAAACTATTAATTCAACCTACCAAGGAAGCATAGATACTACTCCTTTTTAACTGTTTTTTGGTACCAAAATGAATGCAAAACATTCTGATAAATTGAAAAAAACTATTGAAGTCGAATTCCAAGCAAAATTTTAAAATCATTTTAATGATCTAGGAAAAGATGCTGTTGCGTAATGGCAAATATATTTCGAGGCATCCATTTTAAAACCAAAATCGTTTATTAACAAGTTCATATCACACTCATACAATTATACCAGAATTCATCTTACAGACCTCTGCTCTCGCCAAGCGCAACGTGTCGTCTGCGAAATTCTCTGAGAGGGAAGGGTATCAATTTCCGCTGTAGAAAGAGAAGTGACGTCAATCAAGTACACAGAATATACAATCAAAGAATAAAGTATCAAAAAAGTAAACATACGAGCCATGACGTCACAACTCCTCCCCCGTTAAGATCTTTTTACGTTAATAAAAAGAATTTCAAGAAAGTTTTACACATTTAAGGAATTACATTATATGCATACTAATGAGATAAAGTAAAGCAAACACATACAAATACGCAGTATTAACATATACAAAAAAATATTTCCACGAAATTATTACTTTAAATACATCATTTCCACATATAACTTTCCCATTAAATTAGTCTGCTCAAGCAATCATCTATGCTGATAACCCAAGTACGAATAACTTATGCTGATTGCTTAAGAAAGTATGGCTAATCAAATATACATTTACAACATCATTAATCTTCCCCACAACCAAAACAAAGTACGAATATTTACTCATAAAGCATTTTACACATACATATATATAACAAACACAATCATCTTCTAAATATATCTGCAATACAAATATTCAGGAAATACCCACAACATAGATAAACCTTTAATTATGTAACATTTCGACAAAATACATTAGCATTTTCATACCATGACATTCAGTTTTGGAATATTAATATTAATTTATATGGTTCTTTTGTAAATGTTTTCATAGCTGTACACTGTATTTTATTATCATAGATTTAGAAAAGTTATTGACTGCCAAAGAACTGTCTACACTCTCAGCTATACTTAAAATTCCATCATCATCACTGAGATAATAAACAACATCTTACATTTTGATAATTTATCGTCTGATTCATTACTCGTAGAAGAATCTTCACACTCATGAAATTTTTCATTAGTAATTTTGACCATACTCAGTTTCAATATCTATTGAAATAGCATTATCTAAAGTCTTAAAAATGGTAACTTAAGAAATAAAGCTTTTACGAACATGTTAGTATTATAAACGCTAAAATTAGATAGTAATATAGATTAAATGAGGTTTCAAGACCTTCCTTTGAATGCTTAAATACTGATTATTGATTTATACAATTTTTATTAATTATAATTGAACCCTTCCCATTATCTAATACTATTTCACTCTTATACAACTATGAATTATAAGGAATATTTAATGAATTTCGCTGTCTGTCAATCTATTTCGAACATTTATTTTATTCAAATAATCTAACAATTTTCTCTCTGCATCGAAATAGATTCCATTTCCTTCATCTTTATTATTTGCAGTAAATTCATGTTTATCTTTTTTGTCCATCCAACAATGCGCATCAATCTGATGTTCTGCATCTTTTAAGAAGTCCGTTATATCATTTTCTTCACAAATAAGATCTTCATAATTTAATGGATTATTTATAGAAATACTTGACTGCATTTTCTGAACTAAGAAAGGCATATTTTCTTTATCAAATACAACATTGGCATGTTTGTCTGATTCTCTCTCATTTCTATTTTTAAGTGATTTTCATCTCGTAGAATATCTGATACTGTTGAAAAATACATGACACATTTTTTTTATTTTCTAAATCACGATCAATTTTATAACCTTTCAAGTTCGACAATGAATTAGATGACACATCTTCATTACTTAATTCTGGTCTAATATCATACAACATATCACCATCTTCTGATACTGAAGTTTGAGTACAATTATTATCTAAGCCATCTGATGCTTCCTCACAAGTAAAGTATCCAGCAGAACAATTAGTATCACCCTGGCTGTTCATAGGCTCATAAAATGGAGTTTTAATATATTCTGTTCTTAAGCTAACATTTTGATCAACACTTTGATGTGGCATAATTTTGAACAAGGCTACTGAAGCAGAATCTAAAACATTTTCGGACACAGCTCTTTTATCTAAAATCTCACAATCCATATGCTCTACTACCTGAAGGTTAAAATCTGTATTTATAGTAAGACAAGGAGAACCAAACATATCAATATTAGTATCAACAGGTATAGGATCTGTGAGGAAAATAATCTGCTCAGCTTTCTTAGAGTTTTCTCCTTCTTCAACGTCTTTTATCAATGGCACTAATTCAGCACCTTCCTTTTGAGCTTGCACGAGCTGATCCCCATTAAGTTGGGTTAATTCAGAGTGGAATTCATCATCAGTAGGAAGGAGTTCATCCTCCTCAGGATTCGTATCTTCACTGTTAATAACAATGCTTTGGGGTTCTTATACCAACTGTTCAGAAGTCCCTTCTTTTCCTCTCAATTTCTGTCTTCTTGTTTGAACCGCATTCACTTGGTGCAATGTAATGTTTCCTTCAATTTCGAAGAGAGCAGCAGTCCTATTCCCTAGAAGATAACGACCACGATGCAGTTCTTCTGGAATACCAGCTGCTTTTGTAAATGTTCTGCCCCACTCACATTCAATAAGAACTTCTGTTGGTAAGCAAGTTGAACTAGCATCCAAAGGTTGTTGCACCCATACATTTTCACCAATCATATCCTCAGGTGTCACAAATCTACGGCAAACAATATCTATAGTGGCTCCAGTATCGCGAAGGATTTCGGTACTGATACCATTTATTTTTCCGTGTGAAGTATATGGCTGCAAAAAATTTGTTCTTGCATCGCATTCAGAAATATAATTTACAGGCTCTGAAGCTTTCTTCAGTTTTGGACAGTTTGGACGCATATAATCAAGAGCGTTACAGTAAAAATATCTCAGTTGTCTTCTTTTTTCGAATTCCTTACTGTGACTAGATCCAAAAAGTTTTCCATCAGGCTTGTTTGACTCGTATTTGGGATTTTCAACCTTTCGAGGAGTTTTGTCAAATCTTCCAAACTTGCTTGGTCCTTTAACTACATATTTGTTTCTCGAAAATGAATTAACTGGCTTAGCTCGAATTGTTTTTCTCACATCTTCGAATTATTCCAATTTTTCAGCCAATTTGCTAGGTGAATTAATTATGGACCATTCATCCAAATAATATTCCTTAAACTCAAACGGTGCACGTTTTTTCATCTGATCTGCATTGATTAAATCCCGGAGTTGATCGAAGGTTTCAACTTTTAGTCCAGACGTCCATCCATCGAAATAGGTCTGTAGTTCATGATAAAAATCTTGCCAGGTACTTTCAACAATTTTCTGGTGCGTATTAAACAGTTGCCGGAATTTTTCGGGAGTTAATTTAAATCTCTTTAACAGTAATTTCTTCACGTGATCATAATCATTGGCTTTTTCCTCGGACTCACGTGCAATTATCAGCGTGATTTCTTGCGGTAGTAGCCCCAACAGATATGTGACCCATAGTTCTCTTTGTAGAGATATTCTACTAGCTTGATGCTCAAGTAGTACTAAATACAGGCTAATATCTTCCTTCATATCATATTTATGAAAGAGCTTGCTTAATTCCTTACTGGGTATTCTTGCACCTCCCATTTGTGGTTCTTGAGCTGATCTTATTTGAACTTTTAGCTTTAATTTTTTAAGCTCAAAACTTTCTCTCCGCCTTCTCCCCTCAAATTCTTCCTTCTGTTTTCGCTCTTGAAATTCCAATTCTTCTTTCCGTTTTCGTTCCTGAATTTCCAATTCTTCTTTCCGTTTTTTCTCTTGAATTTCCCATTCTTCTTTTCGTTTTCTCTCTTTAACTAATTCCTCTTCGTATCCATCACTCTCAAGAATAACTTCTTTTAGCGTCATCATCTTCATATCCTGAGTAATTTTTAAGATTAATTCTTCTGCCAGTCTGGTTAAATCCTCTTTTTTACCTTTGGCTAAATAAGCCATTTCTTAAGGAAAGCAAAAAATATCACCAGAAAGCTAATTGACTCAAATAAACTTAAAATGTTGGCCTATCTACGAATTTACAATATCAAACTGAAAGTTTTTTCGAAATGTAACTTAGTTTCCTTTTCCAAAAAGTACATAAAAATATTCACATAAATACAATAAAGCATTCATAGAATTCTTATATTTCAAAAACAGAACTAAATGACTTCCTTTTAAATTAAAAATTTTAAACGAAATTGGACACAATTCTTATTACCTTCTGTGATGTTTGTAATTAAATTCAGAAATAGCATAAACATTCAATAAAAATATCAAAACTAAATTTGCATTTGAAACCCAAACGAAAGTGATCCCTTTTAACAACACAACTTCTGTTCTTAACTAATACACATAAAATAAGAAATGCAGTAAATTCTTAGAATATTGCTATGTTTTTTATACAAAAAATTAAAATAACTCTCCAATACTATCTAATATCTCAAAACGAAACTTTTCCAGATGTTTCTTAACAATAGCTATAACATATTTATGATCTCTACACTCACAATCTTTTCATTAAAATACAGTAATAACATAAAATGTATATATTGTTGATAAATTAATAGCTTAATCCAAAATCAAAACAAAACTATACTGCATCACAACAAAATTTTCTTTACAAACTAAAATCACCGAAAATAAATTTTTCAAGTAAGGAAAAAAAAACACTTATCTTGTTTTTCTTTTCTTTTGATGGCAAAACGCAATTCCAAAAAAAAAAAAAAAAAAAAAAAAAAACACTCGAACTCAATACTGTAAAGAAACCTTCAAAACCTTTCTTGAAGACGACGATATTGGAGTACAGGGAGCACTTTTTTTTTCCAGTAAAACTACGTACAGGGAGTACTTTCTTCGAAAAGGTAATCACTTTCTTCAAAACTGAGTGCAGGGGCACTTTCATCAAAAAAAAGAATTAACATGCAGGGCGGACCTTCTTCAAAACGATTAAAGTGCAGGGCACACTTTTTTTAAGCGATTAAAATTTATATTGCAGTATAAAAGGGAGGGGGGGGAATTATGTTAAATAAAGAAATAAAAAAATGATGTTGTACAGAAATAACAAAATCATTTACAGATTTATTAATATTAGCATAGTTGAAAACGGAATTTCTTATTCAATACGACTGACATTCTTGCTTTATTTTATATTTATGTGAAAAAAGTATATTTTCTTCTTGTAAATAGTCTTTAAGATAATTTTAAGACTTCAGGTTGAAAGTCAAGCAATACGTTATTGTTTACAATAAACAACGAAAAATAATAAATTGTGACGATAAAGATAAAAAAAATACTTTCCGATAGAAAAAGTTCTTTTTGATAAAGGCAAAACATTACCTTCGAGGAAATCTACTTACTTTCTCTTCCATTAAAGGTAGGAATGATTTTAGCAGTTTTTACTTATTTCAACTGTCACAACAATCTCACTTTATATTCATCATTAAATAAATCCTCTTCCACAAACGATAGAACAAGATATGCTCTGCTTAACGATTTTTGAAATAGTTTTAAAGTTATTTTAACAGTTAACTTGAAGAAATCAAAAGGATATGATCTTGGTTCCGAGTCCCCATACATAGATGACGTCCCGACGATCAATAACAGCAAGGCGCTTTTGAAACAATAACTATTTAATAAGCCGCTTAATATGACGCTAAGTGTTTTCAGCAACCCTTTATTCATCACGACAACAATAAAGTATACCGGTTGCTAACATTCAAAATATAAATAATAATATAGATAATGATAAGTAAAATAATAAAAAATACATAGTAGATGTAGGAAAGTAATAAACATTTACCTATTGTATAAAAATCAATGATGATTGATTATGGAGGAAAACTGCCATATTTTTTTATTCAGTTTAATACATATTTTGTAAAAGGCAAAGTATTATTGTTTTATAAAAACCTTATTTTTAAGTATAAATTAAATCTTCAAATTGAAGTACAAACCCATTAAAATTTAGACATTGCTAATAAAGAAAGGCAATAAAAGAATGTTTCAACTATGATTGAAAACAAGTACATAAATGTTTATCGTACAAAACAACAAGACAGACTGAAAAACATTAAGATTTTTATGAAGTACTATAGCATCGTGTTTCATGAATTATTGCGGATATTTTCAGTTGACAGTGTAAAATATTTGTTGTCAAATAATAAATATTTTTCCTTTAAATCTTTTGCAGATATGAATCTGTGTGATTGTATTGGTTGAAATCAATTGTAATTTTATCATTTATAAAATGTTCATGGCTCTAAAACCTTCTTAGACATAGACAATAAATCTTTCATTAATTTTGAAGGCTTTTCTTTCAATGGTTTTAAATAAGTTATAAGTTTTCTAAAAGAAACATTTAGCCTGAGTTCGTATACCTTGGAGTGTGATTCGAAGCACAAACGCAAGATATAATTCAATTTAAACTCTGACACATCGGATTTCTTTCGATTTCTTGTATTGATTAGAATTCCGTTTACATATACTGTACTTGTTATAAGTACAAATGAGCCACAAATGCACCTTGCAAATAAATATCCATATCTTAATATGGGATCAGGGCCTTAAGATGCCCAAATTGCAAAGAAGTATTATAACCTCGTTAGTATTGCAGATAAAACATTTTGAAAGTCAAAGAATTTCATTTATGATGGATTTATTTCGTAGGGCTCCTGGTAAAAGGATCCTGCACTTAGTTTGCGGTCTTCACAGATGGATCCTACCAATCACTTTGTTTTACATCACACAAGGTTACTCCAGATTAGAAATCGTCCACTCATGAATTGTCATGTTAGTGTGTTCCTCTTTGCGATATTTCTTAAAACATTTCAGCTACACTATACCACTTACTACAATTATACAAATTCTAGCAAACTGAAAGGATTCTTTGAACCCGAGAACACCATTTTCTATTACCAGCTATTTCAATTCCTTCGCATATTAGTAGACAGGAGGCGAATTCCAGTGGAAAAAAAGTGTTAATATAAAATATATATGCAAAGGGTGTTTAAATAAAAAGGTTCGAAACGTCATACTAATGTAAACATTAACATATTTGCCTATGCTGCTCTAGACGAACGAAGCGATACATTTAGGGATGCCAAAGGAGTCACCGGCAGGGATCGGAGAATACAAGAGGCCCGTATGCGCAGGAGCAAGCAGATCTTATAAAGAGCGCCATCCAATTAAAATCTGTTGGAAATAAACCCAACTAAACTGATAAATGCCTCAAAATCCCCTCATCTTATATTACGTGAGTTATCACGTGATCTGGAGATATCCCTACCCATAAAATCGAATGCACTGTAAAATTCTCCCTCTTCCGATGTAATCGAAATGGTGGAGCTACATTTCTTGCCTTATCCATTTCAAATATGTGTACTTATTGTATTATATGTGTAGGCAGTTGGTGTTTCATGATCGTGAGAAACCAAGGATCAGTACATTTGAATGTTACATTTCCTGAAAGATAAAAATATATTTTTAAATAGTTTATGTAGCTAAAAACATTTTTGGTATCAGGAACTTCTAAAGAAAGTTTAAAGCCTCTCCGAATGACTAGTTTTTATCATTTAAAATGAATCATGCTTTCGCTATATTTTATTTTTTAAATTCAGTATATTTCTAGTGATATTTTGATTTATAATTTACTTGAGAGAACGAACAATTAATAATGCTCTTTAAGTGAGGCTAAAATCAGTAAATTTTGTGCTTGTACTTACTGTACATTTTAAAAGTTACATTTTTCATTTATTTGTTTCATTAGAGAAAAAAATAATTTATTTTTAAATTTTAGAATGCATTTTATTAATTAGATAATTCAAAATACCAATCCATTTTCCCTTAAATTTATCACTCTCATGTACAGAAACATGAAACCACCATCCGTTATACTTCGCAAAATGAGAATTATATGCATTGACGGAAAATTATGCTGTACATGATATTACACAGTACTAAAGCAAATTCATTAGTCTTAGTACTGCGGTAGGTGTTTTTAGTCTTCATATGTTCGAACGAAAAGAAAAACAGAAAAAAAAAAAAAAAAAAAAAAAAAAAAAATAATTAGATATTAAATTCTTCCAAAAAGTAATCTTTTATACTAATCGTGAAAACTGATCAATAATACTTTTAAAAGGGCAATTTGAAAAGTTTTAACAAATTTCTCAATCGAGGCAAATTCGTAATGTAACAAAAGAGGGTCTATTGCAATGATTACAAGAAAACATTACAATTAAATAAATTAATTATTTTCTTTTTTTATTTTTTACTCATTGTACATTTATTTCCAGCTTATTTTTTTAAGTACA
>BMAW01001829.1:0-11952 GCA_019974015.1 Nephila pilipes | reverse complement strand
AAAATTGTCGCTTTATGGGTTATTTGTGGGTCGTTCCAGATTTTTTTAATTTGTTCTTCGGAGACAACCTCATCTTCAACCTCTCGACTCAAATTTAAAGATTGGTCTAAATCATCTTCCTCATTTTCTAACTCACAATCAGAATCAGAATCATCAAAAATTTCGTCTCTAAATCAGCTAAAATATTCTGAATCTCTTCCGTGGTAAGTTCTCTTTTACGTTTAGGCATTTTTTTTAAAAAAAATCAAATTAATTTAAAATGAAATGATTAAGTAATCGAGATGACAAAATCACTTACAAAAATAACTATGCACTCACCGCTAGTGAGAATTTGAGTATGAAGGAAAAAAGAGGGATTTTTAGGTAAGGGTGAAAGAGGAAACTCCCCCCCCCTTCTGAATACAAAAGAAACCGGTCAAGCAGATGATGTTCCGGGGCTGTAATAGGCCTCATGCTGATTCGAAAGCTGTTTACAGGGGAAAGCACGGCTTGGCCGCTACATCGGTCAGCGCCGGCTTTTAAGGGTATATTCCTTTTGGCCTGTAGATCGGCCAGCCGTACTCAAAAGGTTAAACGAAGAAATTTTTTTTACAGGAATAGAAATTTATCAAAGCGTTGCAGGCTCACCAAAAGACAATAAGCAAAAATGCAGGAAAGAAAGGATTTCTAAAAACTAAAACTATTGCGAAAAAAATCGATCAAAGCGAGACGGAGGGAAGACCTTCAAAGACTTGTAAGATAGAATTTCTGGAGACTACAGATTAGGATCTTGTTGTCGATGATAGACATGAGAATTACTAACTGATAATGGACAAAATGTGTTAGCTTGAGGTATGAATAGACGGTTAGCTTTCGGTAATAGAGGGTCGGATATACGAGCTCAATGGTTCCTGCGGCGGTATTAACCATAAGACCTAAGCTAACTGAGTTGTAGTTCATTGACTAGGGGTATTATAAAAGTTAAAATACAGCTAAGAATGCCCGCATTGTAACATGAAGAGAGTCATCAGCGTTTAGGTGTCAGATGTGTATTTTGAAAGAAAAAATAATTCATTCTAAACTGTAAAAGATAAGAAATCTGCTTTAGCGGAGATTAAAGAGGAAGAAAAATTGTGAGTAAGTATGCTGTAAATAATTCTTATTAAGGAAGGCAGACCATTTTTTTTGTTTGTTTGACACGTCTGTTCAACACGTAACTATATGAGAGGGTAAGTTTTGAAAACAACCAAATACCGTGGATAGATGGTCCTTGAACTCTTATAGATATCGTATATCCATAGTATTTTAGTTTGATCTAGCGTTCGTTGAATTTCTGATCTGGTTTCTTCTTTTGATTGTTTCAGATTTCTGCTCAGTAGGTTGCATAATTATTTCAGATAAATTCAAATTTTTATTTAAGTAGCTTTGTAACTAAGTTTTAAATTTTTTTTAAACGTATATATTTTTAAAATATATCTTTAAAAGAATGCCTGCACCGGGACTTTCGATTAAGAAGGAACTTGCTTCGTTTGAAGCGTTCACTTCTGATGGATCGAAGTCATTTTCAAAAACAAGTGTGGAAGAAAATACCACAACATTTTATGTAATAAAAATATTCCTTATTTTAAATAAAACTTTACATGTATTTCAACTAAAATTTGTATATTTAGTTTATAATACAGTGTTTTATCATTTTTCTGAAAATTATATACATATAAAACGCTATACCTAAATTAATTGACAATTTTAGGCACAAATTATTTCTCTTAAAAATAAAAATACATCATCATAAATGTCTAATATTTTCAAACTTGTTTTGTGATCCTATTATTTCCTAAATTAACTAAAATAATATAATTTTTTTATGAAAGTATTTATTATTTTTTCCATGGATAACGAAAGAGAGAGTGTAGAAATAAGATGTCTTACAGGGGCAGTGCTATTTAATATATTCTTGTTCTTAAAAACCAGGAAATAAATAAAAATTTCTTTTACCGCTTGATACTGCGTCCTTTTAACATTATTAATCGAAATCAGATAAAGTTTAGGAAAACTTTAATGTTTTCTTATATATCGCCCCTCAAAGGATTAATTTAGATTTTGGTAATAATTATAAGTAATCCCACATGTGTACCCTCAACACACTCAATTTTATTCAATTTATTATGGAGATGGGTACATAGATTTCAATAAGCATTGCATATAACGACTGACATAGGAGCAAAAATGCCTTACTTGAAGAAAATGACTTTTTTACCGGTATCGCAATGTCTTATTAAGGTCCATGAGAGAATATCTTAAAATTAATATAAAAAAAATCTCAGCACAAGCCACTCACCAAAAAGTTTTACAAATTTATACAAAGTAATAGCAAAATTTTTATGCATGGGTCTACTTCAATACTAAATGACGTATTATAATATCTGCATAACGTTTTTCAGATGGTCTTTTCAAAGTAGAATTATCCAAGTATTTTTCAAATAGAATTTATCAAATGAAGGACGTACAAATATACTCTTATGAATTCAGAAAATTGTATTCAAATAACGTGCGGAAATTAGCAAATTGACAAAAAGTGTAAGCAATGTGCTGAGTTGCAGGCTTCCTTCTGATAATACTCAGTGTTGAAAATATTTTAATGAGACTTACTTATAAATAAAATAATGAAATGTAAACAGAAACTAAAATTTTGTTGTGGTATATCGGCATATTTAAACACACACACTGATCTTACGAAATCACACTTTGTGTGTAGAATTTTTCGAATAACTTTTCAAATTTCTTGAGTTTCGTCAAATGGATATCAAAATGTTCATCTTGAAATGAAAAAAATATTTTTTTTTCTTTCAAAAATTCGAAAATTTTGAAGTTTCACACCTCTGAGCCAACTTAAAAGCTGAATCGGTATTCCATTTTCCTTCTAAGTGACGTAGTTATAGCTATATCAAGCTCTTGATATACGTATATCAATTCATGTCGACAGCCGAGTCTGTTAGGATGACTCCAAGAAATAATAAACAAAATACTTATGAAGCAAGAAATGAAATTGTTGCACATATAATAGATTAGTTTGATTTGGTTTTATTAACATTGCTTTAAAAGCCCGACGAGGACGAATCACGACGGACCTCGTAATTTTGAGTCTTAGTGAGATGAAGAGGACGATACCTTAGGTGGCGCCATCTTTCCTTACTTTCACTTTTACCACACCAACTGGAGGACCTTAAGCCTCGACCGTTTAAATGGAACCTATATCCTATTTCTCATATGTTAATTAAGGTACTAAGGATGGGCCTTCGTTTTTGTCATTTAGCCATCTTTGTCAATGGAAAAAATGAGTAATACATGGTATATCAATATAAATCATTATGCTAGGTGGAAAATATATTATATTGAATTTAATACTATATAAATGCACAAGTGAACAGTTACTTGATTATAATTAGGATGTATGATGAGTGTACGATTGAACTGATCTGTAATTGATTATAAGAAAGTATAACATAATTAATAACCTCGACAAGAAAACATATTACATTTTGCAGCAGCTAATATAATTTACGTTCTACGTATTACGTTACAATTACGTATATTTGAGAAAAACTAAGTATCTAACTAGTATAGCTTTCTTTTTCTGAATTTAACTAGAAATTATCGCTGAAGATATCTATTTCATATACATAGATCAAGAACACTATGAAGTGCATTTCTCAAAAAAAATATTTCAATGCTACCATAAAATCATTTAGCTTGCGTACAAATATAATTTATTTCAACCTAGTAGAAAATCCTTCTGTAATAACTTCGAAAATAATTATATGATGTATTATAAATTCTAATATGATATTCTACCTCCGACGTAATCGAAGACCGAAAGGACTATTTAAATTTGTAATTTTACACTCATATACCATATAAATCGTAGCTCCTTCAGATGTGTTTCGTTACCACTTTTATCTTTTAAGTATTTAGAAATATTATGAAAAGAATATGAACTTATTGGAAGCCTTATAGATAAGATAATATCATAAGTTCCATCTTTCTACCAAAAGAGAAACTTTTTATAATTGATAATATTTAATTGATAGTTTGTTAATTTCCATTTTTGCCCACCAAATACTTAATATTATTCGGTTCATGGAGACGGGTTTATAGATTTCTACTAATATAAAGGTACATTAACGTATCTGAAAAGGAAGCGAAAACACAACACAATCAGTAATCAAAAGGAATAAAAATAAGATTTCAATTTGGCATTAGAATTCAACTTTCTTAATACATATTAGGTAAAATATAAATTTTTGAAATGGGTCTTTTTACAACATTACCAACGAATTTCAGGTGTTTATACTAAAAAAAATTTTTTTTCTCTTCTTAAGTTCAATTGAAGTGTTTAACAATAATTACGAGTTTAGTTTTTATTTTATTAACGTCGCACTAGAAGCAGCACTAGGGCTATTGGCGACGGACCTCATAATTTTAAACCACGGTCAATTGACGAGGACGACACCTGAGCTGGTACCACCCTCTCCTAACATTCACACCACGCCATCAGAAGGACATTGGAACCCGAACAGATTTAACGTGCCTCAGTCCCGGCTGCATGGGGGTGGGGGGAGGTTGGCGGCCAAGTATCGAACCCGCGAATGAACGAAAATCACCGGCCGCTATTTCACGACCTTCACCACAAGGCTAACGCGGCCCACAATAATTACAAAATGTCAATAATAAGAAAGTAAAAACAGATATACTTTAAACTAATACACGCATTTTATCCTATTTTTAATGATACTACTGCATATCGTATATTCTCTGCAAAATTTGAAAATTATATAAAATAAAAATACTAAATCAACTCACTTTTTACAGCAATTTCTGGTCTTTGCGAACTCTTTTCGGAATATTCCAAAATCTTTGGCTAAAAAAGGCTGCCTAACTACTCTTTATAAAAACTTAGAAGTATTTTATACTTTTCGCGATTTCTGTTTACTTATGATTTCAAGAAATTCCTCCACCGATAGGTAAATTACACATTTTAATTCATATTCTTTATATTTCAGGTCAATGATGTAATTTGGGATAAATATATGACATCACATTTGTATTTAAGTTAATTATTGGTAAAAGAATTTTTCAAACACATTCGCTAAAAAGTGAAAGATAAAATTTCAAAAAGTGATCTGCTACAGCAATTCATAGATTGATTAATTCTGTTTTTCTGTTGGGGGCTAGTTGGTTTTTGAAATTTCTTTTCTTGAAAAAATGTCATACAAGGCTTCAAATATATACTTGTTTACATTTTTCTTTTCCACTTTTAACTAATTCTAATTATCATTCATTGAAATGTAATATATCAACTGTAGAGTACCATCGTAGACAAGAGCGCATACCAATTTCGAGTATTTAGAATAAGACAACACTGAACTATGGTTAGTTCCAAAGAAACAACCATTACGAGATGCCTTCTGCCCATCCGGAATGAATTTTACATATTTCGGTCGTCAAAGAGTAAAAGGAATTCCGAAAAGAATTTATATGGGACAGTTAATGGAAAACCATTCTGGTTTCAAAGGCAAAAGCCCTTTTCTCATCTAGGGTTTTGCCGTGTTCTGATGGCTTCAAGGACATAAATTCCATCAAAACATGCGCGCACACAGAATACTCGCATTTGCAATAACTTGTGGATGTAGAAATAAACTATTATAATGTGCTAAATCATAACCATGTTAGAAGCGGTACCTGTTTTAAGGAGAGATGTCATACTATTTTTGTAAACATACCAGTGCTTATAACATATCGATGAATTTTTCTAATCTCTGCATGTGCAGAAAATAAGGCTCAAAAGTGTACGATGTGAGACATTTACAAAGAGTTTTTAAAGCTTAAAGAGTTTGCATGATAAAAGTTTAATTTTATAAAAACCAATCATACGCAATTATAATTTGTATTCAAGTAATTATTAACGCATTCGTAAAATTTATTTTTGAAATTAAATAATCTATAAATTAAATATCAAGAATTATATAATTAAAACATTTATTTTATGACAGTTTCCAAAAGTTTTTTATACCACTTATTTTATGAGTTTTTTATAAATAAAATAAAAGAATTTGTGAAGCAATTTAATTTTTCGATATATCTATTGTTTCGTCTATCTCAAGAAAATGACATGGATATTAACTTAATTTGTGTTATGAGTTCATTTTTAAGGATAACGTAGTAATAATTCGTATAGTTTAAATGTGTTGATAGAGGAAAAAGATCATATGAAAGAGAAAAGAATTCTATAAACGTAGTCCAAAATTGTCATTAAAGTATTTTAATTTAAAGTAGTTCATGTAAAGTTAAAGTGGTTTTCTTTTACCTGAAAAGGAATATTGTAGGGAAATGCTAAAAGATCTCAACAAAAGCTGTATTAAATCCAGTCAATTGAAGGGAAAAAAAAACATCGGGTGTTTTTTATTTGCTATTATTTACAGAATATTTCGCTGAAGCTGGATTAATTATAGGATTTGTCGCTAGATTTTCCTGGAATCTTGGAATTATTTCAGGATTATTCATATTCATGCTGCGAGGTTCACCCAGAAGGTTTTTATCTTGTAAAACCTCTTCTCGCAGCTAACTTTTTAAAAAACTTTTCTTTTTTGCTTTCATTATTTGTGTCCTGAATAAAAAATACTTCCTTAATAAAAATAAAAGAGAAATAGAAAAAATAGAAAAAAATAAAGAAAGCTTACCTTATAAAGAGTAAAACCTTTCCGGTAAATGTGTCACTATTTATTTTTTTAAATAGGGGACTATAAGGGACAAGAATCAGAACAAATATTTTAAATGATTCCTCCAAGAAATATCATTTCCATACTTACATTAACTGAACATGTTTACTAATATGTTATAACAATAGAATAACAATACGAGAATATAAAAAAAACAGAGTAACATTTTCCAAAGTCAATTCTTAAAAAAAATATTTAAATGCTTAAAAATAGGAGTTAAATCAAATTAAACAAAATTGTCGTGTCGAAACTCTCGGTCCTGTGCACCCAAAATATAGTGTCGTTCCCTCATAAAACAGAACTGAAAATGATATTTAAAATTGTGATGAAACTTACTGGATGTTTTTTTTCGACCTTTAAGAGAACTTTCATACTTACTTTCAGCGTTTGAAGATGGGGACACTTTTTTTCTTTAGATAACGAAATAAGTCTCCATTTTTCAAAATCCACAAAATTCCTTTTAAAACTATTTTTGTTTTAACTTTTAAGATTTTTAAAAAATTTCTAAGAAATTTTATTACATGTTACATTTTTATTCAATTAACACATTCAAAAACTGATCAAGCTCCTACTCTCTGATAATAAACCAGTTTTTAAAATAACTTTGTGTATCGTTAACTATTGAAACATTTCACATTTGTATTGTAGTATTTCATCGAAGAGATCGTACAACGCATTTTTAAATTAAACATGAGCAAATAACAATTATTTGAAAGAAATAGTTATGCAGTAAAATTATTTCAAATAATCGTTTAAATTAAAAAACAAATATGGAAATCAAAATCCTTGTGATAAATCAAGAATGAATCAAATACAAAATTAAAGAAAATAAACTGATTAGGGAACCATTAACGGCAAAAAAATTATTTTATTTTCTTTATATTCAACATTTGTTTCAGAAAAAAGAGAAAAAAAAAAAAATCAAACATCTCTTTCTCCCTTTGTACTAATTGATTAAATGCATGTTCCCGGAATATAAAAAAAGGTATCAAAGACATATTTCACAACGAATGAATAAGTGTTGATAAATATTTTCATAATCAATTCTTCAAATTTTATCTCTTAATCTTTCATGCAAACATTAGCAGATATATTGAAGTAATCTCTGTTAAACACTCAGATATTTAAAAGTCTGATATTTTGTTAGTATGCTGTATTATTTATTACTAACTTTAAATTAGCTATTTTTCGCTAATTATTATATAATCGAACTAGATTATATTAGTGTTTTAATTGATTACATTGAATATCGTCTTAAATACTTTAGTGTCATTGATTATTAGTTAGAGTGATATGTTTCCCAATTTGTTTGTGTATGTCTCTTAAGAATTGTAATTAAGTGGTGTTTGATATGACATGTAATCCATTATAGGAAAATGTCAATAAAATTCCAAATGTCATAAATTATTCCAAACATTCATACATCTCGAATATTCAGAGTACTCTTAAGATGACAAACACGTGTTGTATAATGCTCTTCTTTATATAGACCAAATGAAAAAGAAATTAATAAGCGCATTATCTTAACAAATCAATTCAAAATGGCGAAATTTGTGATACGGGGATTTATCTGAAAAACATTACTTGAAGTAAAGATGAGGTCTAACGACTGTTTAAAATGTCTAAAAACAGCCAAGAAATTCAAAAACTGTAGCTATTAAATTCGATTGAAATTGAAATACATTCACTGCCTTAATTATTTGCGAACTAAAAAATATTTATCAGAATAAAACGGAATATTACATGCATGAGAACGACGTTAATGAAAGAATGTGATTACAATCTCAAAGCAAATGATCGTTTATTACAGAAAAAAATTATACACGAGGGGAAGTTGAAACATGAGGGGCAAGTAAAATATAATTTAAAACTGACGATGACAACTTATTGCAAATATTATAAGAGTTTATTAAAAGATTTTGAGATGAGGTTGAACCAGCAACATAACGAACATTTAAAACTCCTAACAATGCAAGAGTAAAGAATTCCGAAGGCCTTGAAATATCATTTCGAAACAACAAAAGGTTTACATGAACAAGAAATTAAAACTATTTACACATCAAATATTAGAATTATAACACAATCAGTAATTAAAAGCAATAAAAATAAAATTTAAATTAGGGAATAGAGATAATTCAAAATTTTTAACACACAATAGGTAAAATAGCAATTTTTGAAATGGGTATTTTTGCAACATTACAATTTGGGCCCTTTAATGCAACAACTCGAATAACTAAGATAATAAATTCTCCATGAATTCAAAATATTTAATAAAATTCTAGCGAATTTCTTATATTTATCAAGTGCATTAGTATACACGGAACATGAATTTAGTTCAACAATTGTACTAATAACTCGTCCGATGAGAAAATGATTAGGTGTTAAAACTTGAAAGTTTTCATCTTCAGCCTAAAGGGGGAAAAGAGGTTACGAATTCAAAATTCCCTCAGTTTCAACAGTTATTGTGAGGAATTCTTTTAAAGTCAATTATAATTTGCCAATAATTATTTTCAATGAAATATAAATGATTTCACTCCAGCTTCCTAAATTCATGCAAAGGTGGGGGAACTGGGCGTATAAATTTCCAATGTACCCTTTCAGCTGAGAGAAAACTTGCCACACAGCCATCTGGTTACAATAGCAGATTATGTAACTTTTTCGATTCTTTTGAAATTTTATGAAGTTTGTGGCATTATCTGAAGTTATTCTGCAACATTTATCACGACGAGTGATAAAGAACGATTTAAGGTAGCAATGAATGCATTTAAAGATAATTCAGTCACGATTTCAAAGTGAACCGCACGAGTTACGACACGTACAAAAACATCTAAATAAATTTTATTAAGAAGAATTCCCTTCGACTGATTTTTAAATTGAACGGAAAATGGTTCATAATATTCCGCACCAGTTTGGTAAAAAAGGGAAATATTCTATCACTCGCTCTTTAGGCAAATTACACATGATTTGAGAAGCTAAAATTGGCTTGTGTTTAAAACAAGTAATACAATTATGCACGATTTTTATACACTGATTTCTACCGTTAATTGGCCAAAACTGTTGCCTTACAAGGTGAAGAAAAGAACTGTATCCAATGTGTGAGTTAGGATTATGAAAATATTCCAATAGCAATATTGTAAGTTTATGATTTTTGGTAAAATATTAGGATGTTTAGCATTTTCGCTTAACTCTGAATTGACAAAACTTCCACCAACAAGCAAGTCTTGACTCTAATCTAGAAAAGGGTTTAGAAAATTCAACTTAATTTTTTGTGATACACTTTTACATTGTTTTCAGGCATTTACCTCTGCACAAAATTCTTGTGCTTGAGCATACCTCCCTGCGTGGTTCAGTTCTAAATAAGTAATAAAATGATCAGCAACATTCTTTTTCTGCAACTTCAGCAAGAACCTAATTATAAAACTTAGAATTCTAGTTAATTTTAAATATCTATTTAAAAACTCTCAGAAAGTGTCAAGAAAAGTTTGAGTGTTCTTTGAATTATTCTTTAGAATTTCACAGTGCTGGAAAGATTCTAACTCACGTAAAAACATCATTTGAAATGAGTAGTTGAAGTCTATTAGCCCATCTCTATGATAAAATTGAATGGAAGTATTAGTTTTGAAAGTACACATGTAAAAAGGAGGAGGATACAACTTATTCTAAATGCCGTTCTTTAAATTAAATATTATCAATAATAAAGAACTGGAATTTTAAAAGACAAGATATTTATAGATATTTCATACAATAAATGCTTCTGATCATTTCAGGTTCTCCTTATAATATTTGCAGATAAATATGAGATAGAAGAGATAGCACTCATTCCTGAAGCAATCTCGATTTACGGATTATCTGAGCTTATAATGATCACGATGCTTAACTTTGCATTTCGTCTAATGCAGAATTGCGTAATAAAAGTATCTTATAACATGCAATACTTTAGGAAGTTGATAAGTTTTTCTACAAGTGTGTAACAAACTCCTTTGGTTCGTAGATAAAAACATTAACAGGTTTAAATGTATCCTGAAACATAAGCTTCATTACGTTCTTGAAGAATGTATGTTTAATTAATGCTTATATTATTATCTATATTGAAGAGAATAAGAAAGTAACAAACTGTAAAAGAAAACGTAATATGTTTCAACATATTTTAATAATATTTTTTATATTTTTAAAATATACTAATAATCTAAAAAAATCTCCTTTCTTTCTTTTAATAGACCAATAGATCAAATTTATTCGAATATAATCACTGAAAAACGTCTCTTTAATATACATTTTTCAATAACTCTATGATGTAATTTTTCAGAAAATATTTAAAAACTGTTATCAAAACGTTCAGATTACGTACAAATGGAGATAATTACACACATGTAAAAAACTTGTCCACTTTCAAAAGCGTTACGTAACAGGCTCCATGAAATTTAAAAAAAATGATGTTCAAAACTTAAAGTTGTAGTTATCAGCTCAGAAACTCTGTAAATCAGATAATAAATCAGAAATGTCTTCTAACACATCTATCTTTTATTTGTCTGAACTTATTGAAAAGAGTTACTTTTTTAATGAATGAATCATATGAATAACTTTTTTTTGTATTCGTCAGCTTTTTAAAAAGAAAGTTCTTTATTACTATTAGTATTTAAAACCCTTTGAGGGGTGGTAGGATATTTTTATACCACATTTTAGCAACCTAAAGTTCTCTCTATAATTTCCCTTTCTTTTCCAACACATTTATCTACAAATAATCCCTTATTATTTTCTTTATATAAATTATATGGTAGAACTATGCAGTATAAATATTACAATTATTGCTTAGAATCTTAAAAAAGCACCCACAATAAATGGTTGTGTTATCCCTTAGAAAAATGTTTCTGTAATGAATTGAAAATTTCAATTCATCTTCCGTATCTGCATGTTTAAAACTTTATGTAATTATTTCTATTACTCAAAACAAAATATATAAAATAATGCTTTCTTACTTCAAACTGAGTGGTATAAAATTAATAGCACCGCCAACACAGAGGGCTAATGAGCAACAGATGGCAGCACTGAAATTTGCGATTCCATCTGATATCTGATAGTTTACTTTGTTGCAGTGAAAGATAGAGATCCTAAATATTTTTTCGAGTGCCAGTGGTCTAAAATCAGACTTATTAACCTTTTGAAGACGGCGGGTTTTGTGAGGAAAAGGCCCTTAAAG
>BMAW01001828.1:0-11206 GCA_019974015.1 Nephila pilipes | reverse complement strand
ATTTTAATGCCCGACGAACATTTAACTTTGTAACAACGACCACCCTTCATTATTCGACTTCATCATTACTCATGCGCCATATATTAAGCATTAATGACTAAACTCCAATGGAAGAAACCAAAATACTTTATTATTAATCCATGATGGATAATTTAAGTCTCTCTCTCGAATCCAAAGTTAATTTATCGTTTCTAACTTGATACTAACTAATTAATTATTAGCTTACCTCTTCACTTGTATGCTTCAATCACTTCACAAACAACTGATTATTTCTTAATACTTCTATAAAATCCGCTTCGATCTTCAACACTAATAGTTTCAATCCAAATAACGATTCTCAGCATATCATTATTTTCTATCTCCTTTCCCCTCCCCCCTATTAATTCTATTTCCTTTATATATCATAATCTCTAAACCATTTACTTCTATCTTCATCTAATTTACCTACTCGCGTTTCATTTGGGTTTGGAAGATATTGTAATTTCATTCAGTTCAACCTGGTAAAAGTCCTCGGGGCTAGTAAAGAGAAAATCGTGAATAGCCCAATACATCATAACTTTAGTATATAAAACTATAATATTCACATGGAGCGTTTTGATTTTTAGGACTCATTATACTGAAGGTGTTTATAAAAGAAAATTCCAACTTCGAAAAACTATTATTAAAATAATGAAGTTTTATATATATACAACCATTTAGATAAATTAAGTCATAAACGCTTTTAAAGTTCATAAATGTTCGATGTGACCTCTACCAAAAACAAAACGATTTATCCAGTGGTAGGGCACGGTGGATGGGTCACAAAACAGATGGTGGCCATGTTTTTATATTAGGACGAATAAACTGCTTGCAATTCTTTTCTTAAGGCTGCAGAAAAGGTAAAGAATTTTTCGCCACTATCCGTAAACATTGATGAACTGCAGATGTGAATAACTATGGCCATTCAAATTGTAACACCTGTAACGTAGTGATCTCAGGTATAATAAAACTTCTAGGTAGCGTATTGGATCACACAGCTTCGGTAAAATTATGTTTTATTTACAATTTTAATCGCAAGTTAACAAGGTGTTTTCGGCTCTTCACTCGTGGCCGTAGTAGCCTAACGGTCATGATTTCGTGTTCATGGCCGGCAGTTTTCGTTGAGTCGCGGGTTCAAGCCTTGACTGCCCAAAACCCGCCGTGTAGCCGGGGCTGACGCACGTTAAATCTGTCGGGGCCCAAAGTTCTCCCGTTGGCGTGGTGTGGAAGTTAGGAGAATGAGTGCTAGCTTAGGTGTCGTCCTCGTCACTTGACCGAGGTTCAAAATTGCGAGATCCGTCGCCAATAGCCCTCGTGTTGCTTCTAGTGCGACGTTAATAAAATCTAAACTAAACTCGCCTTTTCTCGCGTAGCTATCAGATACTGTGTAGTTTCTTCGTCGTTTCGTTACAATTAATACATCTCGTAACGTCCAAAAATTCGTTTTCCTCCTTTTTGCATCTTCGTCGCTGGCTTCCCTTCACTTTTCGATCCCTGACCCTGAGGCCCTCTAGTGATATTTTTCTTTCCCATGGGGTTTACTGTCTTTGGTAAACACAGATGACGCCGCCCCCCCCCCCTGGATGCCCTAGCAATCCTTCTATACTTTGCACCTTCCTCCTTGTCAACCAATTTTGTCCTTTTCCAATTTTTCTCATACGTCTAGACCACAGTTACATCTTGTTTGGTGCAGCATAGTTACATCTGGCTCTTGGCGCCAATAACTTTCACCCACTTTTCGATCCGTCTTATTTAAACCTCCGGGCAGGACTGTCTCCCGCCCCCTTCAATACCTTTCCATTCCTAATTGGCAAGAAAATGGACTTGCACACGACAACTTCATATCCTGTCCCAAACACCATTCTTTGTTTGAGCACAATGCCCGGTATAATTCACGCCCATTCTGGTGCCTCTTGTCCAAAGATATATGGATGGGCCCTAAATCGACAAGTCACTCCGCCGCATAGTAAATAATTCCTGGTATTTCCTCCTCACGACAGGGGAGCATCCTTTCCACACATGTGTAGCAGGGCCACGTATTTAATGAATGCACCATATTGCAGCTAAAAATAGGTGTGGTCCATCTATTGCCCGCTTTGAAGGAAGAAGCCTTTTAGTGCAACTTTTCGCCTGGGGTGCAGACATCTGGTCATCTAAAAAGCTACGTTACACCCCAAACATGCTGAGAAAAGAGTGGGGGTCAGTTTCATAATCGACTGGAGATATTTCATGTTTCTGGTGTAGTTCGTATACTGAATATTTATAATTTTACAAACCTTAAGAAAAGTTATTTTTAATTTTATTAGTCCAAAAAGCTTGTAACCTCTTTAGTTTTGTAACAGTGGCCCTTTGAAAACGGGATGTAGTCGAGTTAACAAGTCATGAGCTCACGGCTGGCGTTGTTTCCATCGGGTCCTGATGTCGCTAAAGACCCCCTGTGATATAAATTAAATCTGTCGAGGATCCTGAGTCCTCACAATGACGTGGTTTGGAAATTAGGAGGAAGGGTTTTAGTCGGGGTTGGTCCTCATCGTTTGACCGTGACTCAAAATTACGAGGTCCGTCACCAATAACCCTCGTGTTGCTTTTAGTGTGACGTTAACAAAAACTAAACTAAAACTTGTCAGTTAACCTGGCATTCGATAGCTCGGCACGTTCAGTGCGATATTTATAAACATTCAATAAATCTCCCAGGTATAATAACCTTTACTGCTTTCTATCTCATAAAACCAAATTATTCGATTATTCGGACATTTCTTTTGTAAAAGATGCTGAACAACAAAGCGTAATTTAATAAAATTCAAAATCTTTATTACATATTCATACATTAAATTTGCATAAAACGAATAGGAACTGAAGAAATTTAATTTTTATTCCGTTTAAGCCGCCTAAAACTGAGAATTCTAAATAAAACACTTGTATAAGCTGCGTTGTCTCTTATCTCTCACAGCATTATCTTTCCTTTCATTTGTTTAATTATTAAGAAATTTCCTCGGCGTAAGTATGCACAAAATGACTCCTGTCATGGTTGTAAGACTCCGAGAAACATTTTATGTTGTGCACCTTTCTTTCTATAATAATTGTATTTCTTTTTTTGTTTTTTTTTGTTTTGAACACTTAATGCTATTAAGCACAAGCAATCTATAAGATTTTTTTTCTTTCCATATTTTGTTGTATAGTTTTTTTGTAGCATAAAGTAGGGCTTGAGTAAACTCTCTGGTTGGATTTTGGCTAATTTTCAGTTTTTTTGCGTTTAATTTAAATAAAACATATGAAATAATAGTTCCAATGTAGCTCATATATGTCATAACAGACGACTAAAACAGGTACCCAGTGTTTGGGGGTATACTGGGCACCCTGCCCGTGGGGATCATTTCAAGGGCTAGCCTTCTAGGTTGGGGGACCTCAGGGACTTATCTTCTTTTGGTAGGAATGAGGATCATGACCTCGAGGCACCTCGGGATCTTTTTCTTTTTCCACGAGGTTCTATGAGTAACGATCGGTTACTTCTATCCGACGCTTGTGCCTTATAAATATAACTAAGTCTAAAAGTCAATAACTGATCCAAAGTCACGCAAGTCTGCTCCATCTCAACTGTTTATTAATCAATTACTATAATGTAATATATCTCATTGGACTCTAAGATTAGCCCACCGATTTAAATATCACTGAAATAATACGCTCTTACCAAACCCTTCCAGTTGGGGTTGCTTTTCTTCGACAAATCCTCTGCGACAGCTATAACCAGTAACTACTCTTGATATTATTGGCCTCTTGTTAGAAATATACTGAGAGTTAACCACTCTCTCTCTCTCTCTCTCTCTCTCTCTTTCCTCTAAATTTCACTTTACTTATATATCACAATATCTGAATCGCTTCACTTTATTTCCACCTGCATCTAATTAACAGTCGACCAAATAATATAATTATGTTTCATTTTGGTTGAGAAGAAATTGTTATTTCATGCAATCAATCTCAATTAAAGTCCCCAAGATTAGTTAAGAGAAAATCCCGAACGGCCCAACTTCACAAATGTCTTTGGTAAACATGAGAGACGCACTCCCAGGATAACCTAGCGATCCTTCTTTATTTTCGACTTGCCTGATCGACCAATTTTTTTTTTATCTTTTCAGTTTTCTCACACTTCCAGATCACATTTTTTGCACTTTACTAGCTTTACACTCATTCGCTTACTTTGTTGGTGCAGCATGGCCACATCTAGTTTTTGCACCATTACAAATACTATCACTCACTATTTCAAACGTCTAGATCTGCTTAATCTGGCGCAGTATGGCCACATCTGGCTCTTGCGCCATTACACTCCACCATCATTCACTTAAACAAAACATACTATTTGAAAATGAAATCATCATTAACCACTTTTGAATTCTCGAAACACTTTTCTGTAATTGTAATGTGGAGGTTGGCCTCGGTATGTTGAAAAGAACCACACTCATTTTAGGAGGAAATATAGTTTATAAAAAGATAAAAAAGTTAAAGAAAAATACGCATTTCTGCGTACTTGCACCTCGAGATCTAACCATCTAATCTCCGTTGAAGGTGGCGCTGCTGTAGTACAGTGGGACAATTCCCATAGTAATGCATGTGTCATGTTGTTTTTTCCGATTAAAGTTATATCGTATAGCATTAATCAAAAAAAAAAAAAAAATCTAAAACTTATTACTATCAAAACTATATAGGGGTGAGTTTGGTATAAACTATCAAATTTTAATTCTCTGTCCAAATTCACACCGATAACGCCAAAAACATAACCATTTTGTAGCTAAATTTTTGATTTTTTGTGCCCACCTCCCCCTTATACTTCCCATAACCCCGTTATTTTTTACTGTCTGTAAATTTTTTTTCTCCACTTCTAATTCCCAATCGCCCTCAGGGGCTTACCTTCTTCAGATAAGTACGGGCTTCACGAACCCGAGGGACCTGAGTGATCTTTTTCTTCCCTATGGGGTTTACTGTCTTTGGTAAACACGGGTGACGTGCCCCCGGGATACCCTAGCGATCCTTCTCTATTTTCGACCCTCCTTGTCAACCACTTTTTATCTTTTTTTTCCAACTTCACGTCTTGACCACAGTTTAATCTTGTTTGGCGCAGCATAGCCATATCTGGCTCTTGCGCCAATAAAATTTACATTCACTCACTCAATACTCTAATTCCCAATCGCTAATGAATCAGATGTTCCTCTTCAGTTGATCGCGATTCAGTACGACGAGCTCCGTCAACAATCATCCTCATGCTTCTCAGTGCAATATCACCCTTTCGGGACGACAGTTACGTATACGTGTCAGCATGAAACGCACTCGACTCCAGGCTGGCACGCCGGTGGGACAGAGCATTTTCTCATTGACCCCCAGCCGCCATACGTGTCAGAGTCTTGGAACGTTTTTAAGCATAATATTTTGGGCACAAGATCATATTATATGTCCATGGGATATCAGATACATGTAAATTTGACCTTCTACTCGAGATGAGGCAAAGACGACTCACATACAAATGGATTCTGATTATATAAACATGATATGAAAGGTATGCTCTCGACTCGCAGGCTTCTTGATAGCTACTTAATTGTGTAGCCTTGAGAGCCTAGTGGTCATGGTCGTGGCCGACGGATTTCGTCGAGTCGTGATGCCCCCAAAGACTCACATTGTAGTCGAGGTTGATACACGTTAAATCTGTTGAGGCTCGAAGTCCTCCCTCTGGCGTAGTGTGAAAGTTTGTAGAGAGAGGGGCCAGCTCAGGAATCGTCTCTTGATCGAAGCTCAAAATTATAAGGTCCGTCGCTAATAGCCCTGGTGTTACTTCAAGTGCAACGTCAATAAAACCAATTCAATACTTAAATAGTTGGCAGGAGAGTAAATTTTGTTGGAGGACGGGGTGACTTTTGATTTAATCCAGTTCTAATCGAGAATTAAACCTTGTATACATGAATTTTTTCTTTTGATCATTTCAATGTCGAAGCTTTGAGTATTTTTCACTGGAGTTGAATTTTCAGAGATGATGCCGAATGCAAGGTGTTTCAAAACTTATGGGCAAAAATATTTAAGGTTTGATAGAAAACATCTAAACAAGTAATTTTCACCCTGCAATGCATCGGCGGAGAACAAGAGTTAAAACCGCTAAACGGCGCTGTAATAGAAAGTGTAAAGCGCGAGTTTTCTTACACATCGACATTTCTACCGTGGATTCGATTATGCTTTTCACTCTAGACCTCGCTGTGATGGTCCATGCCTCCTGAAATCCAAGGTAAAATTGACGATGAAGAAAACTCTCGATTTATGCTTTCCACCTCTAAACGGCGCTGTAATGGGCCATACTTCTTGAAATCCAAGGTAGAAATGACGACGTGTAAGAAAACTCGCGCTTTACACTTTCAAACACAGCGCTGTATAGGGAGGGGTTCATCGCTGGTTCTCCGTGTATGCAGTGTGGGGTAAAAATTGCTTTTTTTCCATGTTTTCTATCACCCCTTCAATTTTTGCCATGAGTTTCAGGTAATGATTCTGAAACAAATTCTGAGAGTAGTAAAAGTGGTATTTCTGTTTTTCCTGGGTGGCCGCGGTAGCCTAGGGGTCATGGCTTCGGACTCGGGACCGGTGGTTTTCGTTGAGTCGCGGGTTCGATCCTTGGCCGCTAAAGACCCGCCGTGTAGCCGGCACTGATGCACGTTAAATCTGTCTGGGCCCAAAATCCTCTCGTTGGTGTGGTGTGGATGTTAGGAGAGAGGGGTGCCAGCTCAGGTGTCGACCTTGTCACTTGACAGAGGTTCAAAATTACGAGGTTCGTCGCCAATAGCCCTCGTGTTGCTTCTAGTGCAACGTTAATAAAATCTAATCTAAAAGTCTGATCGTAAATTCATTTTGCCGTTTTAATTACAGCTTTCTAGTTTTCTTCTGACATTTTGAAACTTGGGATATTCATGTACCCTCCCTCAACTAACATCCTGGATTATTTACTGATTTTATAATATTTAAATAACGCGTTCGTCTTTCCGTACTTTCGAGGATTTAGGCTTTCTTGGATTTAGTGAAAAATCCTCTGGCTTTGGAGAGACTAAGGCGAAAAAGACAACCTGTTGCAGCTGTGCGTGCACGTCTGCGCTTGCTTTGGCAAGCGTAAACGCGCACGTGCAGGTGGGAAAGAGTTAATAAGCATTCAGTTAAAAACAATAAGAAAAAGAGTAAATAAACAATCAGTTAAAAGCAATTCACCTCGAATCAACCGTTCTACATAGATATTTGTTGACATCAGTGTAATCTTATCGGGGAAATCCCCTTTGGTAAAAAGGATAATAAATGCATCTAGTACGGAAGAGTCATCCCCAATAGCATGGATATCTCGTGAAATGATAATATTAACTGAATTTAAGGCTGATATCATAATACAAAATCTAAAAATACATGAATTATCTGCAAAAGACTAAAAGTAAAAAGCTTTTATTATTATCTTAAAATGCATGAATCAACGAAGTGATATCGGATAATAATATAAATGATGAATGAGAGCGAAACCAGTGCGTTAACGATAAAGACACACAAAAGCTATTATGTTCTCCTCCCCCAAACTCTCTGTTTGAACTTTTTAATAGACAACGTTTTGCTTTTATCGATGATAACGTGCGAAACATTCTTTCATTTATTGTAGATCTTGTGTTTTAATTGATCCCCTAACAAATGGTCACTCTACACTTACTATGCTAATTCATGTGTATGCTATGTTTCTAGACTCCTTTAACTCGCGATTTTACTATGGCTCCCTTATTATGAGATTCAAAGGAATCTTTTTTTTTTCCAGATGACGTCAGGACTTTCCAGTTAAAAGAAGACATTAATGCCTTTTTTGTCTTTTCTATTTATATATATCCTGGAATAAACATGCCGCGAAGATTCAATTTGCCATAACAAGCTGAATTGTCAAAGGACATGCGAATTCCCGAAAGCATAGTAAAATCTCGTACGCAAAATTAACACTTTTAAAATTTCAGGGATTAATTTAATTTTCCTTCCAGGGATAAAAAATTTTCACTCTTAAACTATGATTTATCTGGTCCGTCTGTATAAAAAAAATGTACAATTGTGGAGTGTGTGCGGGTGGGTAATGTTACACGAAAAGCTTTGTTATCTTTCCTGTGGAACGACTATTGTTGCCAAAAAACCGTTTTACAAACAAGATGAGGATGCACAATGAAGTAATACCTATTGCTAGAGAAGACTTTGGAGACAAATTTGGTACCCAAATGTCCCCATATTAACTAAGTGACAAAAGTAAGTCACCCTAAACAAATCTCCAGACTTTTTGAAACCTGTAAGGCATCCTTAGAAGAGTGTATACACAGGATGGTCTTAACCCCCCCCTCCCCCCGTTATATGAACACCTAACGGCCTATCCGTCAAACCAATCGAAAACAAATTTCCGATATTGCTATTTGAAGGTTTTCGCTGGGGATTGTGATGATTTAAAATAATAGAACTCTCACATTAACGGTTACAATTTAAAAAAATTCTTTTCCTGTGCAAATTGGTCTGCGTTTTGAAAAACCGTAAATGGCATTGAAGCGATACATATGTGACAAAAATTTCTGACGTAAAACGTTTGCAAAGAAGAATATTGTAAAGTATCAACGAGAATTCAGAGAGGAGAAACATTAAGGCACTTTGCATAATTCACTGGGAAAGACAGTGGAAGCTCCGATCACAGAACACCATGTGCAAAGTATTGCTTGTGAAATAACTTTGATAAGCAGTGTGAGAAGATTGTTTCTTCAATCAGGTGTTCGAAAGTGCCGACAAGAGGACGTATATAGAGAAAAAACAAAGTGAATTGATAAAGCTGTTTTATAGGAGCGGGGGAAAATGCTACCGAAGCAATGCGAGTTTTTCTACGAGATCGTAAGCAAGATGAGGAGAAACTGTACTTGATTCGGTAAAACAATTTGAAGAAATTGGATGTACATACTATACTTATTGATTTCAGTGCTTCCAAATGTTGTAACCTGGAGACCAGCAACAGAGTGTCGATGTAGCGAATTTTTTCCTCATTAAATATGATGAAGATGGCAGATGGTCATTGGGGATATTAAGGGGCACATTTTTGCTAAACTGGGATCTTGATCTCCAAGAACTGTACTAACTGAATTAACAAAAAAAATTCTTCAGTGCCTTTTCATGCAGCTTAAGTGACTGTTAAGTGCAGAATCGCTAGCACATTCATTCTTGGTCAATATTTATTTGAAAAGATCACTTCCCCAAGTATGAAAACGTACCCCATCGTAAGCGCTCGGTATACACCAATGTAGCAGAATTACGCAAGAATTTTCTACACCAGTGCAATATCGTTAATGACATTCTATGGATGCAAGACAGTGCTTCTGTACACGTCGCCACATGTGTTTGATGAGTAATGTAACAGCACATTGGTGATAAAATTATCTCCCGTAACTTTGCGGTTCCGTGGCCGCCGTGATCCCCCTATCTGAACTCCTACGAGCTCCGGGTTTTGGGATTATCCGAAATCTAAGGTATGTACCTCAAATTCACGAGATTAGTCAGAATTGAAAGATGTCATAAAACGTGAAATTATACGGATTCCTCCCTCGATGTCATGTTTGTTATTGTTGTCAACAATCTTCCACATGCAATGCATTATCGTTTGCGAATGTGAGGGCGTTGAAAACTTGTGATTTCAATAAAAGTTTATTGCCCTCTTCTCTCTTTGTTACCATTGGTCCTTTAGAATGCTTCACTTCGCAAATGTTTTACGCCGTCAATTTTCGTCACACGTGTAGTGTTCCAACGCCATTTACGGTTTTTCGATGCGTTGATCTATTAACAAATGATAAAAAAAAAAAAAAAAGGATGTTGCTAATCGAGAATCTCGAAATTTTCCACTGAAACCGTGGGACATCTGTTTTATTTTTAAAAAATCATCGCAATCACAAGCTCATACCTTCAAATAACAATATCTGAAATTTCATGTCGATTGGTTGAGCGGATAAAGGCTAAAGGTTCATATACGGCACGATTTTAACGATGGGTGTATCAATTTCAAGAGTGGATGCAATGCATGTGCAGATTATATGTGTGTGTTAGAGAGATATTGTGCTTAGAATTCTTGTATGCTGTGATTGTGTGAACTTTGGATTTGTGCTATTGCCTAGTTTTATGTGTGTGTGTGTAAATTGCTCTTGTTGAAAGGAAATATAGAGTATTTGCTAGAGATTATCAGAATAGATTGTGAGGGCGGAAGGACATATTTCGACTGTAGAAATTGCCCAGATACTAAACTAAAGCCAATGCATACTTTTAAATATTCAGCATTTTTGACGGTATGGCTACTCAAGGACGAATCACCGGATTGAAAAATTGTACAGTGACGAGATGAAGCAATAATAGCTAAAACGGTTATTATAGCTCTTGGCAGTAGCATACTGAAAGGGGGGGGGTCAACCCTTCATAGACCAATTGAATGAAAAAAAGTCTATGAATTTTTAATTTTCCACATACGCATACGTTTTCGCCTCTATTTTTTTAAAATATAGCTCCTTCCCCCATAAAAGTCAATGACTCTTTGTTTTATTAAACAATATTTAAGTAAGATAACAACTGAAACTGTGTAGATGGGAGCACAAAACTTCTGATTACAGACTAGAAGAAACTCATGCTACGAACGACCGTAAACAAGAAGAGTAGAAGTACAAGGTGTGGCTATTGAATAACGAGATCGATGCCGTAAAACATTTTATTTTGATGTCATATGTATTTACTTATTATCACCTTCAATGTACACCCCTCCTCTGCCCCTACAACGCTCCATGCGATTTTTTCATTTTTCGAAATGGTGCTTGAAGTCTTCTTCTGTCATCTCCCTCAGGCCGTATGCCGCTCTTTCTCTTTTACAGCTTCAACTGACTCAAATCTTGTTCCTTTTAATGTATATTTCACCTTAGGAAACAGGTAGAAGTCGCATAGCGCGAGATCCGGCAAATAAGGTGGATGGTCTAACTCTGGGATGCTGTACTTGACTAGAAACCTCTTGACAGACGTTGGACAATCCGTGACTTGTCCTCCCACAATTCGGGTCGTTTTTTCCCCTTATTCTTTCACGGTGTTCATCAAGAACAGGAAGATAGTAATGTTGATTAATGGCTTGACCTTCAGGAATCCAGTGAAGGTA
>BMAW01001818.1:378893-407611 GCA_019974015.1 Nephila pilipes | reverse complement strand
TTTCTGGACCTCCAACTTGCTCTTGAGTTCTGTGAACTTGTCACTCCACAAATCTTTGGTTTTCAAATCCAGCAATTGCAATTGAAGCGATCCCACATCAATTCTAAATGGCTTGATGTTAATCTCATTTGTATTGAGATGACTTGCTATGAATGCAAGAGTACTTTTGTTCGTTTTGAATTGCTTGAATTTCTCAGCGAATCCCTCCTTCGTGTTTTTTTAAAGCTATGCTGAAATAATTAGTGTCAATAGTTGCATCAATCTTATTGGGATATTGAATCAGATTTTTAAAATGAAGTAATTTATCGCTCTCCATGTCTTCAACAAAAAAAGTAATTTTTTTTCGAAACAAACTACTTCTTCAAGCAAATCGTACGCTGGGTTGCCCTTTACTAGCAGTTTTAGATTTAGTTCATTGTGGTATCTACCATGAAGTTGAATTTTTGCAGCCATTTTTCTTCTTCCCATTCAGGATGTTCAATGCTTTTTACATTGAGGAATGTTTTTATTTCACTCAAGCACAAAGCAAAATGTTACAATACATTCCTGTGGAAAGCCATCACACTTTATAGTGCAGAAGTAGGTCAGAAAACTGCCTCTATTTCTTCAAGGAAATCTTTAAACTAGCGATGGTAGAGTACTTTTGTCAAGATGCTGTTAATAATCTTAATAACCAAGTTCATGATCTCACCTATTTCGTCTGGAAATGTTTGGGCACAAAACACTTCTTGATGAATTATGCTGTGAAACTTTAGAACTTCGAGGTTTATTCTTTTTCTGAAGAATAGATGTTACCTCTCTATGTATTCCAGTCATATTTCTAGCTCCATCAGTTGTTATAGAAACGATTTTATTTAAATCAATTCCATTGTATTCCAGGCATTTTTGCACAGTATTTTCTATATCTTCTCCACGATTTACCCTAACAGCGGTAGCAATCCTAGCAGTTCTATTTTTGGACCTTGGGGCTACATATACCTGACCGAAAGGGTAACTTGTGCCATGTCTTTTATGTTGCAAGACTCATCTATAGCAAATGATAAGGCAGAAGCCAGTTGAATGTCTTTCACTTGCATGTGTGTTACATTTGAAGGCATTTTAGCAGTTTTATCTTGTACTGTTTTAGCAGATAATGGCAAATCTTTGATTTTTTTTTTTCATGATTTCTGCTTTGGTTTTAAAACCACAAAACAGTTCTTCAGATGCACGTATAAAACAATCTTTGACATACTCACCATCTGTGAATGTTTTCCTCTTTTTACAATTCCTAATGATACTTGTGGCAAAGCTTGCCAGATTTACAATATTGGAATATTGCACCCAGTTGATTAGCATGAAACTTGAATGTTGTTTTATTTGGAGCTCTTCAACAGCTTTCCGTCACCGGTTGGATATTTACAAGCAAACTGGGTATGATTTGTAGTGAAGTGTCTCTCCAAATTTGACTTCTCATTGTGTGCGAGTTTTTCGTGGCAAATCAGACAAGTCTTGTAAGGTCATCCTTGTTGCATACGAATGCTAACGACTCTGTCCAATCCAGATGCCATAGCGGTGGAGCTGAAAAAATGATTTTTTAAAATTTTACTTAGCTATCGAAAATGGCAAACAATTTATTTACCATTATTACTTCGTTAACACAATCCTCAGATATATGATCCAATTCTGTTACTGGTTTTATTACATACCTTTGAGAAGATAATTTGCTTGTAAATCGTATTCTTCTTGAAACAAGTGAATAGGCACGCAAAAACCGCAATCGATTAAATTAACACACGTGCAATGTAATGTCGACCCCACTATCCGAGGATGACTGACTGACAATGCTTCTAGACATGTTGTATAGACTCTATATGGTGGCTGTTTAGGTGAGACGGAAATGGAATGCAATTAGCTGACAGATAAACATGGTCACAGAGTCTCATCTCTAAGAACAAAACAATAGTTCAAACTTATCTCATTATGGTCAAGTTAAGCGTAGCCATTTGTAATTAACAATTATGAAAATAGAGACTGTTGATAAATTAGGTACTTATAAATATTTTTTCTTATATTTCCAGGGTTTTGACAGTGAATTATTAAATTTTTCGTATGTAACTGGAGAGCCGCAATTTTACATCAAAAGAGCCGCTGGTTGCCCCTGGAAGTGTGGTGCAATACTATTCTGTAAATGAAGTTATATGTTGCTTAAATCTTCTCTCTCTATTTAAACCACTCTAATTAATGGATAGCAACTCAGAACTGCTACAAGATTAAATAGTACAATTTCATTGATATTGCACTTTCTCAAGAAAAATTTATTTAAAAACTCAATTTAAATCAATTTTTCAGCATACAAAACCCTTTTTAAAGTTTTTCAAACAAACTTTAGAAAAATGCTACAGATAAGATATTTTTAAATTAAAAATTAGGATCCTATGCTGACTACTACAAAATCCAGTTTAAAAATAAAAAATATTCACTTTAAAAAATTTTGTTTTAAAAAAAAAAACCTGTTTAAGTCTACATTCAGAAACAAAGGGGGGAGGGGAATTCAACTTCCAAAATGACATTCACATTTTTTAAGCTATGTTATTATAATTAAATATTAAATTAAGAGAAGAGTGAAAAAAATTAATAATCCTGGAAAATTACTTTCACATTTTATTTAAATTCCATTAATTTAAAAGAAAATAAACTTATACACGAAGAGCAAGAAATGAAGTTAAGTTAATAACTTTTAAACAACATGCATAGAAAGAATTTTCTGACTGACCAAAAAATTCAGATATGATTAAATTTAACAGTAATTTTACCATTTAAAATATTTAAATATCTTTTTGATAGTTAGGAAGATGCTTTAAAGTGTTGCAACAGCAGAAATAAGCAATGCTTTTAAATAAAAGAAAATGATTTAAAAAAAAAAAGAAAATTTTCATTTTACAAGTGCTGCCAAATATGGATGACCTTAAAAATGGGGGAAAGTATTCTAAACAATCAACAAGATGTAACAAAAAAAGTTTTTCATTTCAAGTGAATCAATGTTCATTAAAAATTGTAATAAAACAAATTCTGATACATTTCAAGCTAAATAAAATTTAAACATCCAAATTTCAAACTTTGCAATTAAACACAGTAATCTATTTCAAAATATTTGTTGCAAAAAAAGAATTCACAAATATTTTGCAAAATTGTACAATTATGATTCTTCACATTGAAAAGAAATTTCTCACATTCGAAAAGTTTTCTGATTCAAAATATTTCAAATATAATATGTGAAACAAATCACATATTTTTCAAAGGTGCACATAAAATATGTTAATATTTATGTGTTAAAACATGTTAATATTTGCAGTTGATTTTTCACCCAAATTATTCACATCTTGATTATAAAGAAATCTTTGAAAATCAAAAAAATATGCATACAAAATAACTCACTTTTTTTCCCTTTGGAATGCTTTCTGAATGACTTTATTTTCACAGTTTCTATAACTTCACCTATTAAAAAATCGTTTTTTGCAGAATATTATAGCAATAAAACACATCTAGAAATATTTTGCAAATAAATTCAAAATATTGTTTTTCTTTCTTTTAATCTTTCCCATTTACATGATAGAAATTGAACATTCATCTCTGTCTCTCTCTATGTATATATGTACTGTTATTTACAATAAAATATTATATAGTATATATATTTTATACTGGAACTTAACAAGCACAAAAAGTTTACTCAAGAAAAACCTTTCTGTTTAAAAGTTTGCAATACCAGTATTTTATGATTTACACTAATATAAATTCAATTAAAAAGTATTTTAAAGCTATAAAAAATTCCATTTAAAAGGAATGCATGATCTTAAAGAGGGGGATTTTTATGATATTTATATAGTGTTTTTAAAGTACAAATATCCAAATACCCTATTGTGTAGTATTAAGTGAATGATATTTCAAACATTTTTCACATCTGAGTTTTAATTCTCTTTCTCTCTCTCTATATATATATACCGCATTTATTCGAATCTAAGTCACACTTTTTTTTCAGTTTTAACACTATTGAAAATTGGGTGCTGCTTAGAATTGATGGAAGAAAAATTTGTTGGATGGAGGAAATTTTGTTTCCACCCCTTTCAGATAGAAAAATGTAACTGTCCATTTTGTCTACCTGGCATTGATGCCCTATCACAATCTGCAGTTTTCAGTCTATCCTGAACTTCATTGTCTGCCCATATTTAGAAATTATTTTGCATACACTATTTTTAACCTAAACATCAAAGATATCAGAAATGACATCAAGACAAGTTCACTATGATGCAGGTATGAAAAGGAAGACGATTGTATTAGCAGAAGGAAACGGAAACCGAGCAGCGATCAGAAAATTTGATACGGATGAAACAAATGTTTATTGATTATATGATTTTTGTAAGAAAATCTTTAACAGTCTTTTGCTGAACCCCCCCCCCTAGGAAAAAAAAAAGGAAGATATCTTGAAGTAAATGATAGTGTTGCTCAATATGTACATGATGCTCGCTCTACAGCATTGCCACATACATCACAAATGCTGCAATGCAAGGCAAAGGAAGCCATTCATAAATTTAGAATAGATAATTTAAATTATAAAGATACTGATGTGAAAAATTCATGAGAAGGGAAGGATTTTCTTTGAGATGAAGAACATTAATCTGCGAAAGACTTTCTGCGGATTACAAAGATAAATCATATAGTTTCAACACTACATCATCAGTTTACCCCAAAGACATGCGTATGAATTCAAGAATATTGAAAATATAGATGAAACCCTCCTGTACTTTGATAGCCATGAAATTAGACTGTAAATTTAAAGGGTGAGAAAGAGGTGAAAATCTTGATTACAAGATATGGAAAACAATGTATCACTGTAATGCTATGTGTTACAGCAGATGGTCATAAATTACTTCCTTATTTGATTCTTAACAGGATATTAGTGTCCAAAACGAAAATTTTCTCTAAGATGTAATAGTACATTTTCAGAAAAATGGGTGGATGGCCACCGAAATTATGAAAGATTGGGCTAATTCAGTGTAAAAAGACCAAGAGCTCTTCAAAATCCTCAAAACATGCTTTAATAGTCAATTGGTGGACTCTCTAAAACAGAAACTGAGATGAAACAATTATGATTTGGTGATAATCCTGGGCGATATGACAAACCAGCTTCAGCCACTTGACGTAAGCATTAATAAACCATTTAAGGACTATGTAAAAAGAGTGAGACAACTGGTTGCCTTGGGAGAACCACCCTCAAATTGCTTCCCAAGGATTGCCTTCCAATTACTCTTCGTCTAATTGGAAAAAAGTTTCCAACTAGAAGAAAAATACCTCATAGCAATCTGGGAGCCTTTATGAAACACATGCAGGGGTGTGCAACCACAACATAATATCTGACCAAACCATTATATCTCCATATCTATAATGATCTTTTTATCAGCTGAAGGAGGGTTATACTATACTCCAAGTTCATTTCAGATTCAAGTCTCTAAGCTGAATCTTAACTCATCAGTAAAAAGCACAGAGCTCCATTTAAGTCTGGTTCAATGATCATGCAGTCTGCAGCATAACATGCACTCTTGTGTGCTTCAGTGAGGGGAACACAAACCATGGATCTCCTTGCATACAGCCCTCCCTTATAAATGTAATGAGGGGGACCTATGTTTAACCTATGAAAAACTTTTTTTTCTTAATACAATACACATTAAATGCTACTTCTAAAGGGTAAAAAAATTTATGACATGAAAATTGGCAATGTTTTTTAACATGGATTTCCTTGAATTATTTTTATGCTTGGTTTTTTTCCTTTCAACAGATATTTTCAAAAAATTAATATAGAAATATAGATAAAAACCTACTGACAGATACATATTAATGCAATAAATGCTCAATTTTTTCTAAAAATGCATGATTGAGAGTATTAAAATACTTCTTAAATTTAAAGGAACACTAACAAATATAATAATTAATATTCTTAGCATTTATATTTCATCCTTTATTAAATCCATTAGATATTATTTGACATCATTTACTATTTTAGTGAAATATTTGATGGAGAAATAATAAAATTAATTTGTAGTTTAAAATGATTTATACAAGTGAATATGAAACAAATACATTGCAAATACCAAAATTATAATTACCTTTGGCTTTTGAAGCTATTTTCAAAGATCTAAAATCAATTATTTCTTGATCAGTTTCACAATCATCAGACTCATACTAAAAGAAAAAAAATTATACTTACTTTTACTATACAATTCAATATAATTTGCAATATTTCACAAAATAAATAAAAACCTTCAAATAAAGCATTTTAATAAAACAGAAATATATATATATATTTTAAAATTCAAAAATCAACATTAGTATGTTGCTTGAAATCATATCAGAAGTGTTTCATAAAATTGCAATTGTAAAAAGCATGATTATGCAAAGGAAATGGGTGAAGGCTGAATCAAGGTCATCTTAAAAGGCAGGTTATGTCACTTTTTTGTATAAAATAATACATGATCAAAGAAGGGAAACTCACCCTGTATTGACCATCAGCTTTGAAAATAATGGCAAAATATGCTGCACATATTTTATCTTGGGTTGAATTATTAATAAAATAGCATGATTTTTTCCCTTTCAGTTTGAGAGAATTCTGTTAAATCCTTCTAATACATTTGAAATATCTACATTGTTTTATATTTTTCTAATAAACAGTTTTTCTTTAGTTTATTCATGAAGCACCAGTAAAATTCTAATTATTTCATTTGATATACAAGTAGCAGGTACAATAATTATGTTATTTTACTATCCCATTCAGAATCCAAAGATTTCTTTAAAAATTTTGTTTTGAAAATTATGTTCACATTACATAACACAATTATTTCATCAGTTTCACAATCAATAGACTCATGTAAAAAAAAATTTATATTTATTTACTATACAATTCAATATAAGTTACAACATTTCATAAAAAGAAAAATAAATTATATTATTTTATGATAATTGGTTGTTTTTTCAAATACATCTATGTAAATGTGGATAATTGTTTATGTCCTTTACTTACAGTTACTTAATTGATATTCTCCTATTAGTGAAATAACATATATAAAAAAATGTGAATATGATATATGTATATAATATATGAACAAAATATTTTTTTGCTACAAAAGGATATTAAATAACATAAGGATAATTAATGTACTGCAATTTCGATAACTAATCTTAACATGTAAATTATACCAGAATACCAACTAGGTAATGCTTTACTCTGTGTGATTTTTTGACATGAGAGAAAGATATACGAGCATTTTATAATAAACTTTAGAGCAGATTTAAATTAAAGATATCAGGACAATGTTTACAATAAAAGAAGAGATATTAATAAGCAAAAGAAATTAAATTTAGGTTCGAGATGATCAAAATAAATAATTCAGATTATATTTTCGTAAGAAATAAATTTATAAATTTTCTAATTAATAAAAATAAATTAATAGTTTAAAAGAACCTTGTACAAAACAGAAATATGAAATATAGTCTTACAAAAAACTGATTAAAAGACAAAATATCTTAGACTTTGGGATGGAGAAATTTTTCAAATGCCTACAGAAATAATTATGAAAGTTATTTTAATGCAGTGCTTTATTTTTAAGTTTCTTAGTATCCAAAATATTCAAATCAATTTTCAGAATAAGCTCTTGAATTGTTATGAATATTTCTTGATTGGCATTTGTCTCCATTTTTTTAAAGTATGAATTTCTATTTATTATAAGAAAACTCTCAATGAGAATGTTACAGAAAGTATATATATAAATATTGGTTTGCAACTTTGAAAGTAATAAACTTTTTCAGCAATAGATTTCAAAAGAAAAGTCATTGTGTCCTTTGATGAATCCCCAGGAATCTACTGTGGGTTTTAATGAATTTCTTGACAGTAACACTAAGAAAAGAAGGAATTACATGAATTTTGTTTCCCTGAAATAAATAAAAGTTTCCCTTCATGAATTATGTGACCTAGAGATGCAGAAGCCAGTCTTGACCAAACAAAGGCTTGGACATTCTGGAGATTAAGTTGAAAAATATAATGAGTACCAGTTATAATTGCAGTGGATGTGTTGACAAATAAAAATATTTTGAATAAAAAATGATTATTGAGACTTTCACTTTTTTGACAACCTTTGTTTTAGAGCTTACAATCTGTTGAAAAAAATAAATAATAGTAAAGATTTAATCTTTAAGGTACAGACTTTTCACTCAACCACACTTCCCAGTGGCCAGACATTAAACGGCCACAAATGTTTATATTGACAGACATCACCAGTAATACAAATATCTTTTGTTCTATTGATAATAGAATGAAATACAATAATGCTAACTCAAAGACATTAAAAAATTTCATTATGAAAATATACCAATATTTTTGGAGATAAAAACAATTTAAGACAATTTGTGATAAAGTCAAAATATATATTCTTAGTAGCTAAATTATGTAACTGATTATTAATACTCCAGATGTTGGAGAAGTTGTATTGCTGTGAAGCTTTGTTCCATGTATACATTACATATTTTTAAATACATTTATCTGAGTGTACACTCCAATTTAATGTCTGTTAATTTTTGTCATGCGTAATTTCATGCATGTGTGCTATTTCTCAAAACAGACAACTATGCAGACCACTGCTCTTCTTCCATCAATATCTTTTCATTATTCCTACCTTCAAATGGCTTAACTTTCATGATGAGGTAAATAAATTATAATGAACTTTTGAATCAGCCACAGACTTATCGATTCCTAACACATAACAAAAATGAACTTTTTCAATGACATAGCAACACAGTTAAAAACTATCAAATTATAAACTTTATCTCATAAATTAATAATAATATATTGCCTTTTTACAATGTTCAGAATTCAAAAGCCTAATAATCTGGAGTACTCTCTCTTAGTAGAAGAATAAATATTACTAATGCAACTGAGTTCCAATAGCTAATGGAAAAAAAAAAAAAAACTTTCTCTTTTTATTTTCTAAACAGTATTAAAAGACAAATTGATGAAATCAATACTATCATTGCTAAAAACAAATTTCAGAATATGTATTGAATAGTGAATGGTTTTTCAATATATTTTCTTCCAAGGACAGTTTGTGAGTGTCCAACTTAAAATCATGTATTATATGTGAATATATCTAACGTTCATGCTAATAACTTAAGTACATATATCTAATATTTGTCCTTTAAAGGTTAAATAAACTATGAAGCATAAATAAAGAAATTGATGAAAATGGCTTAAAAAATATGCACATAGTTAAAATAAAAGAAATAGTTTAATTTAAATGTCAGATTATATCACAATTTAATTGAAAATTTATCTTTCAAAACAAATTTTATTTTAACCAGTTTATAATAAAGTGAAATTAAATAGCCTGCTTGACCACTATTAAATTCCAATCAAACAGTGTTTCCAAGATTGATTGGTTTTATTAATGTCACACAAGAAGCAACACAAGGATTATTGACGACAGACTTCATAATTTTGGACATCGATCAAGAGACAAGGACGACACCTGAGCTGATACCTTCCTCTCCTAACTTCCACACTTTGCCATCAGGTGGACTTTGAGCCTCAACAGACTTAACGCGCATCAGCACTGGCTACATGGATGGTATTTAGTGGCATCAAGACTCGAACTCTTGACTCGACGAAAACTGCCAGCCGCAAGTCCAAAACCATGACCTCTAGGCTACAGTGGCCACTTTTCCAAGTAGAACAAAGGTTTAAAAACATTGCTAATTAATTTCCTAAAGTAATGCCAATTTTGATCCACATAATAGGTTTTTAATGATAAATTATTCATACTATGAATGGCACATTTTTCATTTCATTCAAAAATTTAGAACAACAGTTGAATGTAAACATGCGCATACACTTGCTAGTAGATCCTACCAGTGATTCAGCTCACAGATGGATATACATTAAAAGAGCTGCTTGCAGTAAACTACCTGCTGGTTTATAGTTAAGCACAAAGAGAATTTCCAGATTGGATTAGGAAGCATTACTTTAATGAATGGCTTGGAAGTGTATATCACAACTTAATGCACAGTCCAATTATTCAGTAAAATGGTTTCCAATGGAACTGGTATTTATGAATGTTTATATGTAAGACATCCTCTTCACAAATTTACCATTGGAATATAATAACTTTACTTTGTAATATTTTTTTCCCAAATTTTTTTTTCATGTAGATGATTTCTTCAGTAATTTAAGCAGAAAGTGCATTTAAATAATTCAGTCCTAATGAAAATTGTTTATGCAGCTACATACAGGCTGTTACCTGTATTTTGAAAACACGGAGAAAATGTCTCCAAAATCTACAAAAGACATTTCTGTATTTTTATTCAGTTATGCAAACAAAAATTATTTTACAAAGGTGAAATATTACACCTTGCTTTGGAAATAAAAACTGGTTGTAAAATACAAATCAAGAAGAAAAAAATAATTCAGCAGTTTAATTGTAAATCATTTAAAAATTACCTTGCTGAAAAACATGTCCATTGCATTTTTCCTAGATGATTCGAGTTCACAGATAAGTTTTTCATAAGTTGAAAGCATCGTGCTTGAAACAATTTTTAACAGCTTAAAAATGAATGCATTATAGTTAAACACATACATGTAAATATTTCAGCACAAAAAATATATCATTAAAAGTTTTATCATGCAAGAAGTATTTTATCAACATATGTGTACAAGATATAAGAAATAAAAGCATCATACAAAAATTAACAATAATTAATCATATAAATATATTTTATTGGTATACGTGAAAAAAAAAACAAATAATCCACGAACAATTAGTACAAAATTAAAATAATTACAAATATATGTGACATTTGTAAATGACATATGATAAAGGAATATTAAACAAAACTGAGGGAAAATGAGATCCAACCCCTATTGTAGTAAATAAAAAAAATTTAATTACAAAATAGGTAAAATTTCGTACACAATATTTTGAAACTAATGCTATTTCTTTAATAGCCTGCAATTTTTTTAAGGAAAACTTTAATTTGTTACTCTATTTATGAATTTAGAGACATCATCATGATTCCTTTGAAGAGCAGTACTTTTTTAAATAAATAATTAGCAAAAGTCTGGCCCTTAAGTTCATTTTCGATATTATACTATCATTAATAAATTATGTATTAGTTATTTGTCATACTCATATCAAGAATATATTTAACTACAGAAATGATCATGAAACATTAAAATTGCTTGTATTTTATGAATTAAGTTTGTATGTTATACAACAATCCAAATCTAAACTCATGTTTTGGTAACAAACAATTTTAATTTAATACAATGCCAACACACAATAAATTTGCATAAATTAAGTTATAAATTGCAATTGCTTATGAAATATCACTTATTTAGGAAAAAGTTACGTGATCTATGATGAAAAAAAATGTGTTTAAGAAAAAAAAAAAAAAAAAAAAGGCTTCCTTGGTGTCGGTTGAGCAATCGGTTATTTCAAACATTTTCTACAATGAAATGAATTGTAGAAGAAATGAATTGAAAAATTCTACATTTTTTGCAATGAAAAACATAAAAATGATATTTAGAGGAAGCAAATCTATTTCTGTATTTCAGCAAATCATTTTAATATTCTAATTTTTAAACGTTTTTTTTAAACAAATACCTATTTAAAGTACTTTTACTTTAAAACAAAAAAGTAGAGTACTTATAAGCAACCACTTGACTGATTACAATATTGAGCAGCTGACTTGAACTCCATCAAAGTATTCTTTTTGCTTAGTAAACATTAAAATACGTTTACAAATAATCTCTCGAAATTGAAAGTTCCGCGATAGTTGCCATGCATTATTTCTACAGTTACAGAACTTTTCATTTGAAGCTCACCAGTTAACATAAAAAAATTTGAAAAAAAAAAAAAAATAATAATAATAATAATAATAATAATAAATCAAATAGTTGCAAGTAATAGTCAGGTGGACTTTTTACACAATTGATATACTCTTCGATTTTTTTATGTTGTTTAATAGTTTTTCACTGATTTCTAATAAAGAGGTACAATTGTTTCTTCCTATTCATTACCAAATGAACTTTGGTAAGTGCATCAATTTCTTTTTCTGAGCTTCTCAACTTTCTGGTCAAAGAACATCGATAATTCAGACTTAAATAATTCGAGATAAAAACCAACGTTTTTATACGACAAAGTATATTAATTATTATACATTAAATTCACAACAAACATGGGACAAACACATAAAAAATTTAATTGTAATTTCAATTTAATCAATCATTTATTGAATATTTTTTACTGAAAAATTTGACAACACATACATGCCTATCCTTCTCAGTTTCCAAATATTTTTGGATTACCAGATCTAACCGCGTGGAGGTGAGGCTAATTTCAGTATGATTGGCTAAGTGTAGATAAATCTACATGCATTTCACGTCATACTCTTCTAGACCCAAAAACGTAGATTAAGTTATTTTCAGCAATTTGCGTTGATTAAAACATTACGAACGGAGCAAATAAAAGTTATGTATCTAATATTTTTTATTAATTCATGATTTTTAGTCGACATGCTAATCATTTAATTTTACTTTCTTAGTATTTTTGAAATGCTGTACATCTAATTCTAAAAAACATAATTTTTAACTTTAAAATTTACTTAAGAAAGACATTTGTGAGCGTATTAAAAAGTTCATAATATAAAATCAAAACATGCATTTGAAAGTTTGTAAGTCATTCTATTAAAAATGGGAACCAGAATTCAGAAAAAATTATTGTGATATGACAAGGCGCCAAATATTGGAATCTTTCTTTCTTGCGAATGATTACTGACTAAAAGTCAGCAACCCTTACTATCTCCTCTTTGTGAGTAGCAAACTTTTACGATACCTCATGTGGCATTTGTGAAATTCCCGGTGTTTCCAGAGGTTGAAAGAAATTTTTTCCTCAATCCTAAAAGCGCCGAGTGGAAGGGATATTTTGACTTATTAAAATTATTGAAATATTAGTTAAAATTTGTCGCAAATGTCTAAATATTGCTTTGTTGGGCGAGTAAGAATGATTCCCAAAATTTCAGAGCTCCAGCTTGATGGGAAGTTGATTAAATTAACGATCGGAAATTTGATGACACACACACACATAATACACACGAAGTGAAATTCAGAAAAACTTTGTAAAATGAATAAAAAAATGATAGATGCTGGAGATTTCAAATACTTTGAAATCCCCCAAATGTGACAGAAAACTAATTATAAGAGTTAGGAACAATGACAACACTACTTTTTCCATATAAATCAAGATTAAACAAAAAACATTTCACAACCCTAAATCAAATCCCCAACTTTTACACGCCAAAATAAAAGGCGATTCTCCAGACATTCTAACATAACAAATATGTCATTTACTCACAGTTAGTAAAATCAAGTTTAATACATCAGCTCCGTATATACAGCTTAAATTCTGGTGTAGAAGAAATATTGAAAATATCGGTAAATGCGAACATCATATGGGAAGGATTCAAACCCGATTCCTTCTTTTCGAAACACCTACAACTGTACCTCTGGTAGATTTGGTTACCAACAACAATCAGATAGAGACGAGTGCCAGTCCGTTGGACTCTTTACTCAGTGTCATATTGAAGCCTTCATTTATTTTAAAAATTAAAACATGCATATTAAAATGTGCTTAATTCACAAAGGAATTTAAAAAAAACCAAAAAGGGAGAGAAAAGAGGATATGAAAGTGAATGAATTATTTATAATGATAATGAGATTTTAATAGATTAAAAAAAAATTTTACAAATCTTATCGTAAGATTACAAAAAATATTTATATAATTTTTTTAGCCCCTCAATGTCTTCGATGGACTATGTCTAATTTCCAGCAAGAGTAGAGTATTATTTTATATGATTATTTTTTTTTTAATTTTCTTCTTCTTATTATTATTGTAAAATTACAATAACTAAAATAATAATAAATAAAATATTTTTGAAACTTTTTTTAATGATGTGAAAGCCAAAGAAGGAAGGGAAAAGTAAAATTGGTTCTTGTTTAGCTGGGTGCACAGCGGTGGACAGGAAAACTAGTTCAAGAGAGGGGAAGTAGGGATGTCGACTTGGTAAGTAAACAGGTCATGATCAGCTGAATAGATGATGCTGCTGCTCTTGGAGTGAGATGGTTGACTGAAAGAGGCTATTGAAGGAGTGATGAATGATTTAATTGAAGGGGTGTGAGTTGGAATGCAAAGTAATATGGGGGAATTAGATGGAAATAATTATTGCAAGATTGGTAGGGTAGTGCATGGGTTCCATTATTGTGAGTAAAAATTATCTCGGCCCTTATTAGAGGGTTACTATGATATGTTAGTCTATTATAGAACCTTCTAGAAAGATAGTTAATGTGTTAAATAATAGGAGAGATATTGAGATCCTTGTGTATGATAGAATTTCTGATATACCAAGGTGAGTAAATAATCATACGGAGGATTTTATTTTGATGGACCTGTATATTTTTAATTTGGGAAGGTGCGGCATGGCCCCAAGTAAGAGAAGCACAAAGAAGAATAAGGCGGATTACTTGTTTACAGAGAAGAACTTTGTTAGCAGGAGTTAGTACTGAATTTCTGCAAATTAATGGTATACAGTTATGGATTTTGGCCCAGCATTTGTCAATTATTGATTGGATATGAAGTTCGAAGGTGAGTTTGGAGTTCAGGATAACTCCTAAGTATTTGCCCTCAGAGTCCCAAGATATTTGATCATAAAAAAAATTGATTTTTTTATTAGGAGGGGGAGGGAGTGTGACCTTTTCTAAAAATGAGAGCTTTAGTTTTATTAGTGTTTACAGCAAACCTTTAGAGTGTCATCCAATCCTCTATTTCTTTTAGATGATTTTGTAATTTAACTATTACGTTAATTGGACTATTTCCTTGGGTGAGGATTGCTGCGTCATCTGCGAATAAATAGAGGCTATTATAAGGACTCTGATAGAAGTCATATGTAAACAAATTGTAGAAAATTGGAGAAATTGCAGACCCTTGAAGTTGACCGGCTTTTATATAGCATATTGTAGAGAGAGTATTATTAAGCTTAACTTGGAATGTTCTATCTTTAAGGTAGTTATTTAAGATAACTATTATGTAGGGAAGGAAATTTAATTTGATTCGTATGAAGATCAATCCATCGTGTCAGAGGCAGTCGAAAGCTCTTTGTATGTCGAAGGAGATACCCCCAGAGACTTGTTTGGAATTAAATCCTTCAGTAATGGTATTCACAACCCGTAGAAGTTGGTAGACAGCGCTGTGGTTAGTACAGAAGCAGAATTGTGAATTTGGAAGAATATTATTAGTGGAAACAGGAGTCAGTATTCTGGTTCGCAGGATTCTTTCAAAGATTTTTGAAATAGAATTTAGTAGACTGATAGGTCGATAGTTGGAGGGAATGGAATGGATTTGGCCGGGTTTGGGGAAGAGAATAGTTGCACGTTTCCATTTTTGTGTAAAATGTGCATACATGAGACATTTGTTAAAAAAATTTGTGAGATGAGTAAGTATGTTGGGAGGAAAGAATTTAAGTCCTGATTGTGAATGCCATCCTCTCCGGGGGCTTTCCTTTTGTTTATCTTTTTAATTATGGTAGCTATTTTAGAAGGGGAAGGGGGGAGGGGGAAATTGAAATTGGTATGGGCTTCAAGATAATTTTGAACTATTGATTCTGTTTTTTCAATATGATCATCATCATATAGAGTCAGATTTGTCTGGAACGAGGATTCAAGATTATGGGCAAGCAGATCAGTTTTTTTTTTTTAAATCAGAGAATACCAGACCATTATTGCCTTTTAGTGTGGGGTTATTGTAGTATTTATTAGAAAGTTTTTTGTTCATATTAAAAAGTGAATTATCTTCAGTATTAAGCTGCCGGAGATATTTAGTTTCCGAACTACGAAACACTAATAATTTTGGAACAATTGAAATGAGATGATTAATAAAATCCGGTAGTGTCAAGTCAATTAAAATTCTTGGCACTACCGTATTACAATTCTTGGTACTAATATACCAGATTGCGCTTTAAACTTTGTTCTATTCAACTTCATGTCGAGAAATGAATAGATAAACCTCATTTATAGAATAAATGTTTTAATTTATTCTCATCACTCTTGATTCTGCAAAATTCTGCAAATTGTATTAATTATAGAGTGCAGGAGAAGGTAAAAATACTTTGATATGCCCAAACTGTAAAGGAAACCATCGATATATATATATATACATAATTCCCCTAACTCTGTTCTGTATTATTCAATGAAAAAAATTATACTCAAATATAAATGTACATATTTAATTTATTTATGAAGCAAGACGAAAATTCCGCGAATCTCCTTGTGAACTTACTCTATGGTACTGAAGACAAACATACCATGCCTAAGATTTACAAAAAGGTTTGGAAAATATGGTAACAAGTTTCCAGATAACCATAGAAAAGCAATTAGTTAGCATTAGGAAATAGTTCAAAAGATCATAGAAACAACGTTTGTCCAGATCCAATATTTTTGAAATAGAGAAGGAGAGGGGAATCAACATCACCTATCCTGAAAATAAAAACAGTTTTAATGTTTTAGAATAAGCACAGTTTCAGATCAGGAGTTACGTTTAGTTTGCTTCTGCATTTATTTTTTAAGCATGTGTACGTCAAAAAAAAAAGAGTCCCTTTAACAAGCTTCTTGTTAACTAATGGTGACAAATACACTATGAGGTTTTTAAAAGCTTTATTACATTCCTCACCATAAAGAGCACAAAACCTTTCTAGGTCCACCATTCAGTCGTTGAGGACATTCTTCAGAGAGGTATCTAATACAAGCTTCAGTATTTTCTGCTTTTCAGGAATCGACAAGGCTTTTTAACTGACAATTGCAATAAAAACCTATACTTATTTTTTAAAATTATTTTTTTAATAATATAAATTTATTTTTTTCTTCTTTCAACTGTGCAGGTGTCATAACTAGTTTCTTTTCGCGAGTCCACTAACAGATTCTCACACGTTAACAGAGGCCATGTGTACCATCTGTTGAGAATCACAGGTCTAGTGGGTCAAATTTGAAGCATTGTCAACTTTTTAACAGGATATCATAAGCTTTTGATCATTCGCTTGGGTCTTACAAACAGCAACATTTAGAGTTTCATTCAAATAGGAAAACAATGTCAATTATCAAGCAGTTAGTAGTGATAAAACTAAAAATAAAAAAAAAAAGTAATAATACTGATGAATACGACTAATAATTCCTAGACGTATTGAAAGAGGAAACTAAACAAATCCCTCCTCCAATCATCTTACCCGAAAGCAACTCTGGGAAATACGATGAAATCGACAAAATGCGAGCTCAAAGGAGATTTCAAATTAAATAGTTTAAAAAAAATTTCCATCTACAGTTGAAGCATTCAGAACAAAACAAAATCATGTTCAAGAGAGGAATTTAGAAACTCACACATTTGAATTATTTTGTGAGAAAATTCTTAAATGTATAATTAAAGGCCTCCCAGTTAATTATTTCATACACTGAAATAATTCAGGAATTAGCTCAATATAGTCTAATAGTCAATGAATGCAATAGCTTAAAATCCATAAAAAAAATAACGTCTTCTCTCTTTTTTTTTAGTTATACTTCCAAAAACAGAAAGAACAAAAAGTTTTTGAAATCTATAATATTGGAAACCTTTCAGTTAAAATGAGTATCTCCGTAAAAGAAAAACATCCAATCAAAGCTATCGCTGTCAAAGTTATTTTCACCACTCTAGATTCTGCCCTAGGGTATTGAAATATGTGAAATATGAAAATAATCATCCAACTTATAGCTGGACCAAAACTTCTTAAAGCCCCCCCCCCTCCCTAAATGCCATATCTGATATGGAGATCATATTAAATTACTCTGGTTGCCCCGAAAATGCTATGAACTTCAAACCCTTCCCCCAACCACAAACTACTGGGAAGAACGATGTAAAAATGCCAAAAACAATAATAGCCAAAGAGACCAAAACTCCACACCCACCAATGACAGCCAACGTTCAAGTCTTCCCAACATTAATGAAATTAAAAATATTTTTCAAAAACTTAAAGTTTTATAAAATAATGGAAATTTACCAACATTTTATATCAATAGGACCAATATTCGCTGATAAAAAACTTGATTTATGTTCGAAAATTGAAAAAATTTTCCAAGTAATTTGCAGTATGATGTACATCTGGTTCTGAAATTTAATATGCTGAAGGAACTACCCCCATCCCTCCTGATTGTAAGCTGGAATGTATATGACATTAAATAAAAAAAATAGAATTCCAAAATTTCATAGATGATTACAACCCTGACATCCTAGGAGTCCAGGAAACTCACCGTAAACACTCTGAAAAATTTAAAATTACAAATTACAATATATCCCGTTCTGACAGATCAACTCATCGAGGCGGAGGCACTACAATATTAATTAAAAGATGATTAATCATCATATGATCATTAAAAATACCCCCACTTCTGAAAATACTACCATCCATATCAATACCAAAGATAACCAATACTTCACAGTTTCCACCACTTACCATTCCCACAGTAATCTCATTAAACATAACGATCTAATCAATATCCTTCAGAGTACCCAACTGGAATTTTAACAGGTGACTTTAATGCAAAACATCCAACATGGAATTGAAGTAGGACAAACAGATCAGGTAAAATTATTATCATACTAACAAATCATACTAACCTACTAATGAGGACCCAGCTAAATTTGCCCACCTTAATGGAACACCTGCCGTACCCGTACCAATCTTGCAATAATTAAATAATTATTTCCATTTAATTCCCCCATAATACTTTGCATTCCAACTCACACCCCTTCAATTAAATCATTCATCACTCCTTTAACAGCCTCTTTCAGTCAAGCATCTCACTCCAAGAGCTACATCAACATCTATTCAGCTGATCATGACCTGTTTACTTACTAAGTCGACATCCCTACTTCCTCTCTCTTGAACTAGTTTTGGTGACCATTGCTGTACACGCTTTTTTACCTTTCCCTTCCTTCTTTTTCTACTTCCATATAATCAAAATTTTTTTTAATAATTTTGTATTTATTACTGTTATAATTTTACAATAATAATAATAAAAAAAAATTCTAAGAAATCATATAAAATAATACTCTCCTCTTGACGAGGATTAGAATCTGAGTCTATCCAAGGCATTGAGTAGGGTTTAAAAAATTACATTAAAAAAATGACATAAACATTTTATAATCTTATCTAACGATAAGAATAGTAAAAAAAAATTTAATCTCTGAAAAATATCTCATCCTCATTGTATATAATTCATTAATTTTTCTCTCCTCATTCCTCTCCCTTTCCTTTCATTCATGTTTTTTTTTTTAAATTCATATGTACATTAAAGCACATTTTTAGTATGCTTATTTCAATATTAAAAAAAATTCAAGGCTTCTATATCACATTGAGTAAAGAGTCCACCGTACTGGCACTCGCCACTATATAGTTGTTGAAACTTTAATTTTCAAGTTCTAATAGTGAAAATAGAACTATTCTTAATTTGAGAGCAGAAATTTATAAATATTTATTAGAGATCTTGATAAATCTTTGTATTTTAGAAATTCATTATTAAGAAAAGACCAAGAATTTCGAAGTCGGTCTAAAGCTATTCGAATTAAATCCCGCTATTCCATTCAATCCAATCTAGTTAATATTCAGGTTTTAAATGATTTAGAATTCTGCTATTTTCCATCTGAATGAAATAGAAAGTTATTTTTTTATGAATTTCTGACTGAAAGATGATGAGATAGAAATGGTAAAAAAAGCTCATTAATCAACAGGGCTTGAAGGCTGATTTAACTAAACACACGGATGCACTCGCTATGTATAATACTGTTACATATTTAATAAGAAACAATTAAAAATAGGTAATTTATACCCATTTCCGACCATTAGACATTACCTTTGTTCAAGTTGAGTCAATTCTTTGTTGATTAGCTATATTCATTTATGTATTTTTTTTGGAAACAAGTATTTGTTTATTTTTGGAAAAAAAGTTTTAGAAAGTTTAATATTTGAAATGTTTAGACCAAAAAAATGAAAATATTTTTGTGGAGCCAGCCTTCTTATTTTTGGTAATTGAATCAATATAATTATTAAAAAGTCTTGTTATATGATTATTTGATACAGATATTATTTCTATTAATTTTTAACTAAGCAGTTTTACTTAAAAACTTATTACTATTTCAGTAATTGTAAAAAAAAAATCTTGGAATATTAAAATAAAAATTCCCATCTATTAGATACAAAATTTCTTGCTTAATTTTATATTCTTAAGTTGTCAGCTTGAAAACAGTACTTCTTGTTGCTGAAGTTATATCGAATAGTGCTTAAATCCTTGATCAAGAATGAAACTTTCTCAGAAAAAATAAATAAGTTATTTTAAAGATAAAAAAAATCATCGAGCTTTTAAAGATGGAATGACAAATTCTAAGCGACAATTCTTATGACAATTTTTTGGGGAAAAAAGGTTTTCAGTTTTTTTCCCTAAAAATTAATGTATCGATTAGTTTTTAATGTACTGAATGAAGTTAATAATTACTGCAGATTACTGTAATAGCTCATATAAAATGCCGTAGACTAAAGAAATATATATATATATATATATATATATATATATATATATATGTGTGTATATATATATCCCCTTTTCTCATCGTACGTATTTAACATAAACTTTTCACTAATAATTATTTTGAAAATATTTGCGGTTAACATTAGAATAAGAGAGGTACACTTTATTATTTTCAAATATCAACTTGAATACTGAATGCGAAAAAACGAAGCCTTTTAACTCTAAATTGAAAAGTAAAGTTTCCTTTTAAATAAAAATCAATACTTTAAAATAACTTCATCTTTTTAAAATAAATATCTAATGTAGGTTTCATTTTCATTACTAAATTATTTTTAATGCAGTTTTAAGAATGTTATCGTTTAATCCATTTTGCTTAGTAATATTTCCCCCGTAATATAACCCATATTTACCATTGAATTTTAAAATTAGAAGAAATAGAATTACGAGAAAGAGTATATAAAACTTTCTTCAGAAAACTTCATATTTCTTACGAAACGCCAATTTTATTGCTGTACAGTTGATAAAACTACCAAAAACAATTGCTTGTAACTCGTAATCAATATAAAAAAAAATTAATGTGTTATATATCAGTCAAGAGATCAGTGAGCTTTCCACTCAGCTGTAACATGTCGCCATCTATTGATAGAAAGAAGAAAACACTAAGAAAGTAGAGATGCACAGACCTTCTCACAACCGGCAATATTATAATGGGCATAAAAGTAAAGCTGGCTGTGTAAGACCAATGGATTAAATCTCGGTCATTCAAATTGTTTAAAATTTTTAATTGAAAACTTTTGTATGCCTATCATTCAAAAGTGCTTCAAGAAAACTCATAATGCACTTAGACTGTGCTTAGAAGTTAATGCGCTTTTTAACAGCAGCTGTCTTTTTTGCTCGGTAAATTTCACGTGTGGATTAGCATCGTGGGCCTCTAATAGTCGTTTATCTGCAGATTTCCAAGAATAAAAGCTTGCGGTAACCATTGCTCTCCACTTTTTTGCCTCTCTGATTCTTGCTCTAGCATGCACTCCACTCTGCGCTTATTTTATAATGTCTACTTTCGCTTCGGTTTTCGCGAGCAATGTATTGTTTCTATGTACTGTTCCCTGAATTAAGAAGAAGCTGACAACTGAAATAAAAATGTAATTTGTTAAGAAACAACTTCTTTCAGAACTGAATTCCAAGGCATCAACAAAATGGCACGCTCGGTATGTATCAAAAGTAATACGAATTTCTTAAGAAAATTATACATGTGTGTAGATGCGTTCACCCAATGACTCTTTATAAGGCAACTGCGGATGCTCAAACAAATTAGACTACCAATTGACCATTGGAATACGTAACTGAATCATTGAAACCTTAATTCACTTGATGCTGCTCTCTGTTTCCTTTATATGTATATATATATATATATATATACTATAACAAAAAAAAACGACGCATCAAGAATGGTTGCCCGATTATAATGAAATTTTGTATGCAAAGTCATTTGGACCAAAAATGCAAATGATTAAAATTTGACGTCCAATGAATGAATAGCGGGAGCTACAGCTCATCGGAACTGTGCATTCAGCAGGTGTATATAAGAAGCGATTCTCAACCTGTTGGTTGTTGCAATTTAGGATACCTTTCGACGACTATAAAAATGCCTCGCCGCAGGATTCGAGCTCATTACAAGCAACTGTCAGAGTCTTAAAGTGGTCGTATCATTGGAATGAAAGAGGAAGTTTAGACAAATTGAAGAACCGTTCGTCATATGGGTTAAGCGTTGTGGCGATTAGAAGATGCTGGCGAGAATGGGTGGACAATGGCAGATTTCCGCATCAGAATGGTAGTGGTCCATCTAGGGCCCCAGTAGATCGGAAGGACAGAGTGATTGTCAGATTAGATGTCATAGAACCTGATTCATCGTTATCAATCATGAGACGTGTGACCGAACACGAGTATCCACCATGACCATTTACAGACGGCTAATAGAGCGAAATCTACGCTCGTACCCTGCCACTACGACACCTGCCACTCACGACTGCACACTGTCGAGCCAGATTACAACGGTGCTTGGCTCGATCTGGTTGGAATGATGCTGAGTGGGGACGTATAGTATTTAGCGACAATTCCCGCTTCCATTTGTGTCCTGACGATCATCGAAGACGTGTCTAGAGACACCCAGGGTAGCGTCCCGATCTTGCTTTCACTGTTGCACGCCACACAGGCCCTCAACCTGGAGTTATGGTCTGGGGTGCCATTTACTTTGATATCCGGACCCCTTTGGTCGTCATTAGAGGAATAGCACAGCGTTACGTCGACGACATTCTGAGACCTGTTCCTACCGTCTGAGACTACCGTTCCTTTTGCAGTATACCATGGACTCATTTTACAGCAAGATAATGCCAGACGACATACGGCACACGTTGCTATGAACTGTCTTACAACTTGTCAAACTCTTCCTGACCAGCCGGATCTCTCTCCAATCGAGCTTGTCTGGGATACGATGGGAAGGCGACTGCATCTACTAGGGAATGTCGATGAGCTAAACCGACAATTGGAGCAAATTTGGCAAGCAATACCGTAGGCGACCACCAGGGAGCTTTATCGTTCTATAACACATCGTGCAGCAGCTTGCATCCGTGCTAGAGTTGGGTCAACACCTTATTGAGCTCGTTACTTTGTAATTGTGTAACTTTAAAGTAAATCATTCAATTTTTCTGAAATTTTAATCATTTTCTATTCTGTACATAATTTCTCCTATACGGCAATTTTTGTTCCATCGGATAACTCCTTTTTGGTGCGCCGTTTTTTTTATTGTTATAGAGTATATGTATATATATATATATATATATATATATATATATATATATATATGTGTGTGTGTGTGTGTATGCGAGTAACAACAAGCATTAGTGAGTCAACTACAATTATTGATTATAATTAGATTTAATGAAATCAAAATTTTCTTTTTTTATTTTGTTTAAAATTCATGCTTGAATTTTTTTTTTTCTTTTTGAGTTTTAAATTTCAGATGTTATTTCTAAGAAGATATGTAATAATTCCAAATTCTTTTGAGTAATCCTTTGATTTCAAGTCTTTTTCTTTATAACGAATAAACGACTTAAAATTCATTCAACCGTTCATTTAACTATTCAGTTATTCATTTTTCATTATAACGAAGGTTATTTTTTAACTCTGCTTGTTACTAAAATTTTTTTTTGACTCAAATATTTTTTCTTCATGATTATAAATGAGGGCGTGAGATATAAAGTAAAAATAAGCGTCATTTATTTTTAATTTTATTGACTAAAATTGATATTAAAAAGGCTTTATCATTTAGAAATTAAATAAAATAATTAAGTGAAATTAAATAAAATAATAGTATTCTAAATTTAAATTTGTTAAGATATCAAAATATTTATGAATATATATATATTCCTGGTAAATTCGAAAGCAATTGATTAGTTTATCAAAATCTTGATCTTGTTACTTGAGAAAGACAAGAAAACATTAGTTTAATTAATTTTTCAGTTGATTGAAATCTTCTAAGAGCACCCAAATACGATGTTTTATTTTCATTTAGTGCTATTCGAAGGTTCTTATAACCAGAAGTTCTGAAGGTTCTTATAACCAATATATACAAATTAAAAAAATCTTAATCATTGCTGTTAAATTTTACATTATCAGTATTAATTTATAACGCATCTGATAAAATAAGTTCTTGGTTATTTAAAAAGAGTGAGTTTTTATATTATTTTTGATTCGTAAAGAAAGTAAAAGTGTACATTTTTATTGGTTAACTTAACGAGTAAAGAAAAATTTAAATATAACTTATGCATTCTTGCATCCATCCACGCACACGCATAGTAAGTTCAATAATTATTATTTTCTGCAGTGATATATCATTTGAAAAACGGCCATCTGAGATTTAACGGCCTACAAAAAAATGGAAAACTTTTAAAGTAGATAAACATTTTACTTTACAGCAACCATGATTCTTATTGACAGGTAAGTGCAATTTCGAAACCTCGTGTGTCTATTTTTATACTAGTTTTTTCTTGATTGTAAAATAAAATTAGTCTTTTTTTAAAGTCTATCTTTGACACTTTATGATATTTTTTGTTATGGAAAGTTGTACGCATATCTAGCAAATTTTTAAAAACGTAGTTAATAAAGATATCTGTAATAAAATAAAGTGACAATTCTAGAGGATTCAGTATTATTTTCGGGCTTAGTGTAAACACACTACTAAATCAAAAATTAGTTTGGTTTTTTATAAATAATTCTTATCTTTAAGTTTTTATTATAATATATTCACTATACTTATTTAATAAGATCCTTATTTGTCCGTAAAATACCAATAAGATACATACAACATTAATATAAAACTTTATTAATCACTAATATTTTTAAAAGTCCTTCATAGGATCAGTTTCAATCAATATAAAATATTTGAATGGTGGAAATGTTAGCCAAAGCACAGGAAAAGGTTGCAGGATAGCAATAATATAAAAAGAAGGATCTGTATTGTGTACACCAATGCTCAGAAGAAAAACTGTATGATTACCTATTCACTGCAATTACACTTGCTGAAGACTACTGACTAGACTTTCGTCTACAGCTATCCGAAACTGATTTCCTTTTTTGGATTGTATGCTTGTGGTTTGTACTTGTATTTTGTTGACAATGGGATACAGTACTGCTTTCAAAAAGTGATCACAATTTCTTTTAATTTAGAAAAAGAACAAGGTTTTCTTCGCGGATAACTATAGCTCACAATCAAAGAGTCGTTTGTAATTTGGAGAGAGATCAAAGTGATACCTTATTTTATGCAACATTATGTTCACTTTAAAGGAAGCGGAGTCAGGATGTGAGATTATATCTCTATCAATGAAGGTACATTATCAGAATTGTCACCTCAAAGACATATAGAGGTGGATTTATTATGGTCCTGAAGCAATCGAGGGTTAATTCCTCCTTTTGTATGTGTAGTGAAAACTAACTTTTAGCTTATCACTAAACTGCTTTTTCCCTCTTTACTGAGAAACTTTCCTCCAAATTCTGATTTGCTGGAAACTCGCTTTCAATCACATATACCTGCCTTACTTTTCTTTGTAATAAACTTTTAATATCAATACCTTGGATTGTTATTTACTTTTCTTAGCTTACTTTTTTGTATCTTTAAATTTCAGACAAGATCAGATTTTCAACTTTTTAATTAATAACATCAGCTCCTTTCATTCTTTTAAACCATGTCGCTTTAACTTGATAATCTACATTATTTACTGTAAGCATATCTGATTTACTAGTGATATTTTTTACTATTTATTGTGTGACGGTTTAATATTCCTATTCTTTTCTTGTCCCATAACTCAATCAAATATACTAACGCTAAAAAGTCAGTATCTTATACAAGAAGACGTTAGACAAATCTCACGCACAATATTTATTCAACAGACTTGCACTATAATGACAAATGAATTCCTGCTCTCCAAGATAGCACCCCAGATATATTCACCCGTCTCACTAATACCGAATTAAGAGTGTCTTACGAAAACACCAAGCTGGAGGCCGACTTGCTTTCTTAACTTCACCATGGTTACTATTGGTTGTAGCAATTCTTGATCTCATCTACCACCTGTAAGGCATATAATAAACACAAGTATCACTCGACCTCTATCGTGAGAATCTCGCTTTGCTTATATACTTTCCTATCTAGCTCAGTTAACTGTATTTCTATCCACCTGTCATTTACCTAATTACGTTTCATTTGGGTTGGGAAGAAATTTTTATTTATAGTAATCAATCTTAATTAAAATCCCCAAGGTTAGAGAAGAAAACTACGAATAGCCCAAAGTCACAGTTGTATTACTGTTGTCTGTATTCCTGAGACAAAGATCAGACCTGATTGTATAACAACTACTTTATAAAATATTACCCGTATCATATTACTATGCGATTCCTACTCACGAGTGTCAATTCGATCGCTTACACACTGAAACTTACTTATCTGTCACTGAGTTTGACCATGTACTAAGGGGGATGTGTGAGTGACTTCTTACACTCTCCCATTACAAGACGCCCTCTACAGGAGGGCTTTAAGCAGTGGAGATAGCAGATGATAGTATCACATTACATCACGGGAAATTTTCTTAGTAACGGAAAAATCCTTCGTATAGATTGGCCAGCATATTTTCTAGACATCAATAGAATCGAGCATGTCGACGCCGTACTTGGAGGAATGATTGCCTGGTTTCTTATAACTCTCAGAAAAAATTTAGCAGATGAAAATTTTCTTCTGCCGGTAGAGCTTTATCTTAAAAAAAAGATATGAATGCTTTTATGTATAATTAATCATAAGTTCAGAAGTATATATACTTGTTGAGCGAAATAATCAAATCTTACATATGACACACTGGCTTCGTTGTCTTCATGGAAAGCATCAGTAGAGAAAATTCAAACTGATATTTATTTAATTTTTAAAATAATTCAGAAATCAGACTGCTCAAAAAATCAAGAGAACTTATGATTTTAACAAAAATATATGAATATTTGTATCGATAAAGAACACCAAATGAAACATAATTTGAAGCATTTAAAAAATAGAAGGAAAAACTTGAAATACTAATCAGAGTTCATGAAGTCAAAAACCAGAAAAAGATAAGTGCAGAAATCGTGATTTTATAAAAATTTCTTTTTTCGCTGTCTCTGCTGTGAAATTAATTTATCCAGCTTTTGTTTTGAGAAAAAGGGATTTAAAAATGTCACGACCAAGTAATTTACCAGAATCCATCATAATTTCATATTTAAAAGTTTGAAAATGTTCTCTACAAGTTTGAAAATGTTTTCTTGTTCTATTCCTTCCTTCGTTTCAAGAAATAAGACTTTAATACAGTTCTTTTTCACCTTTTTTCTCTGTTGCGTTCTTTTACACGCGGATTCTCAATTTTTTGCCTATGCTTTGCTGTCTGTCATGGTGTTCTTAACTTTTTTGCTAGTTCCCCTAATTTTGTGAGGAGTGTAATAATGAGAATGTGAAACAGAAATCTTCACGTGCCCTCAACAAATACTAATTTATATAATGCTTATATATTATATAATTTATATAATGCAAGTAATGCTAATTTATATAAGTCACGATCCATCCATAAGAGGAGGTTATCAAATCGAGTAACATCATAGAGAGTTTTAAAAAGTTAGTGTATGGGAAATATACGAAAGAATGCAGTTACTACTAGTTTTGTCAGAAATTTTGAAAAGTTCTCTAGTTCTATTACAAACAATATTTAAAAAATATTGGTGATTTGAATATTATTATTTAATAAACTGGGAATGATGTGGGATCTTATAATTACGGTGTTTTGGGTAATAAGTATGTGCGCCGTGAATTCTGTGCAATTTTATATTTCACATTGGTAACAGGGGAACTTCATAGACACCATGAATACTTGATGACCTATTTACTAAGTAGTTTATGCAAGTAATACCTTCAGTATTCAATGAATACATATTTGTGAATATTGATTATTCAATGCAGTCTTTGCAAAGTAAACAGGATAACACTCCGAGGACAAGTAAATTGCAATTGGTAATCATCCGACTTTAAGTAGCTTGTACAGAGTGTTGATGGGATCACTATATAAATTGGGTGTAGGACATTTAAAATCCTCCTCGGAATTTTTTCGTGACAACTGGAATCAATATGGGTGCGAAGCTTCCTGCAGTAATCTTCGCTCTTGTCGAATCTGTTGTTTTGGCGTGGAAAGCTATCACGTTTGATTCTTCAGACACTCTTTGTACACACGTACTCTTCTTATTAAATAGAAATGCCTTCAAATCGAAAACTACTTATAAATGTAAAATACAATGATTTTCTGATGTGGCATCAACTTCGCTAGTCTACAAATGAACGGTTGCTGAAGCTTGTTGGAAGTAAGGATATCTAGAAATCGGGTTCAAGAACTTCTGACCGATTCTGTAGGACTTAGAGAGTTCGTTGAATGCAACATAACAGTCAATACATATATATATATATATATATATATATATATATATATATATA
>BMAW01001818.1:307273-375926 GCA_019974015.1 Nephila pilipes | reverse complement strand
AAAAATCGGTATTGCTTCGTTCAGTTACGTATTGCTAGCTGAATTTGTGACAATCATTTAACACTGTCAATTTTTCAGACTCTACTGGGCATCGAAAGATATTTATCATAGAATGAGCCTGTATCCTAATACAGGTGCAAATGGGTTTCAAGTAATTTATTAATTATACCTATGTCTGCGGAGAAAACTATGCACAAGTTCTCATGATTGATTTAGATCTTTGCCTCTCTGATCATTATAATAACATTATCGTAAAATGATTGAATGTGATAGGTACAGCTTTGACGCATATTTGATTGATGGTAAGCTTTACTTTGGAGTAAGTTGTGATAACTCACTCATCTCACTAACATTGCAGTTGTTTCTACGTAACATTCGAGAATATGCTACAAAAGAACTAAGGCACGAAAAACCCAAAATGCTTTGAAACTGTCTAAATAATAAATATAGATGGTATATGTAATAGATAATTACAATACTGCAATAAATAATCGATTCACACACACACACACACACACACACACACGTGTGTAGGTTCTATATAAGTCTAAAGTAGTCCACTGGTTGGCTTGGAGTCTATTAGGGTGTGGTTTATCACCAGGTTCCATGGTGTTTCCGACTTTGTGTTAACAGATGGAAGCAGTATTTGGATTATCCTGTTTTGTTACAATTGTTGTATTAATGCTAAATACAGAGTTTCTATTTACAAAGACATTTCTCATTGGAACTAGCTCTTCTTACTCGGCGATGGTAGTTTATGTGTTGATTGCGTCGATGAGCTTTGAACGAGATACGAAATTCGGAGAAGGATTTTCTGCTGTTCCCATTAAGAGGAAACCACGATCCAGCTCTTCCGAGGGATGAGCCTGAAGATCGAAAATAATTTGATGAGCAATATGTGCAAGAGGGAGCGAGAGAAGAAAATTTTGTTCAAATAGGAGGCGCTTCAGGCTAACTCATGACACTGATTCATTGATGCTGTCTATAAGCAAATGGGAACTAGTTTCAGATTTTTGAAAATGAAGGTAATAAATTGATGTGGCTGGAAAATCTTACACACTACAAAAGATATATATATAATGAAAATTGTATATGAATTATTTTAAAATATTACGAAATAATTGCAAAAATAGTTTAAACAAATATGAAAACAATTAAAATTTTAATAGTTAGAATACATTCAATTATTTTATAGATTATAGAATAAGTATAAAGAGAAAACTAATTAATTTTTAATTGCAAAAACCGTAAATAAAAATAACTTATAATAAATGATTTGAACGTAATTAATATACCTGAAACAATATTAAACCTAAGGAGAAAGTTTTACTCATGATATGTACAAACTAAATCTTGATAAATAAAGAGAAACCGTAAAGAAAATGAAAATATAATATATTTAAATTTTGAGATCTGATTTTCACAGATTTACTGTTAACAAACGTAGGACATTTTATTCAACTTTCTAAGTAACGTTTATAGCTGTATTATATTGAATATGTTCTAAGTAAGTTTCGGTAACTACAAAAATAGTTTTTATACTGATTACAATTGCATTTTTCTTCTTACGCATAGTACATCATTTGAGTGAAAGAAAACATATTTGCCACTCACCCCACACTCCAGTGTGTCTCAATAATCCATTTTCTTCACTCTTCGATTATGAAATTAATTCTTCAGATTACAGAAGAAAACCACCTGTAAAAATGCTATACTATCTTCTAATCTTCCATTCTTTTTACTATTTATTAAAATAATCCGAAAATCATGCATATAATTCTTACTGTTTTGAATAGCTATATCTGCTGAATAATTAAGGAAAGCCATTTTGTTTTGCTTGAAAGAAGGAATACAAGATGGTATGAAAAAGTTGAATTATTTAAAGTAAATATACTGTTTATATAATCTCCAGATTAAGTGTCTGTTTATATGTAGATCATTTCTGGGAACGACTCATGTTTTGAAAATGAAATATTTAAAACAGAAAATGAAATACTTTATTTACATTTCTCTTTGTAATTTATACCCAGGATTCGGAAACTGATATAAAATTCATATAAAGCCTTTCAGCTTATTTTAGAGAATATCTCTGAATTTATATAAAAATAAGGTGCAATCCAGAACAAAGGAACTCAAGTTTTGTTTTAATATGAACCTGCTGATATATTAATGTTGTGTAAAAATTTAATGTTTATTCTGTGAAACATATTTCTCTGATTCAGTGATCTGCCTCAGAAGAATAAATGTTTATCAAATATCTACCTATCCTTTTTTCCATGGACCATATTCAACTACTCTGCAAATGTACTGTTACGCAAGAACTGTAACTATGTAAAATGAAAGGAATAATAAGAGGATTTAATATAAAATGATAATTATTTGTAACACCAAATTTGTTTGCTCCAAAGCATTATTTCTCAGATCAAAGAAATCACGTGATTATATTCGTTGAAGAGCTATTTCATGCATATTGAAACAAACTTGCAATGACGTCACTTTGCTATTTTACTCTGATGAATGGGAAGATACATTTTTAGAAGTTTTGTAGGATACTGATGAAGACTTTGTAAATTTATATATATATATATATATATATATATATATATATATATATATATATATATATATATATAAGTTGAAAGACCTTATTCGTCTTAAAATGGAGGTACTGTAATGGAACAATGAATGGAAACATTATATTTTTCGATGAAAAGAAATTTAACCTTAACAGCTCTGATGGCTATAAACACTAATGGTATAACTTGAGGAGGGAGCCGAAAGGATGTTTCAGTCGGCGAATGACAGGAAGATCTATAATGGTTTAGGAAGCCTTTAGTCATGACGGATTGTGACATTTACAGCGAATTGTTTTCTGTCATAATATGCTGACAGAAATTTTTTATTTTGTATCACTGTGTGTATATATTTCATGTTTCTTTGAAATTATCGAACATAGTTTTTCTCTAGAAAAGGACTGTCCTTCCAAAATTTGTTGATAGTTTCTAAGGTAAAGTTTCGCAAAGTAGACTTTTCTTTAACCCTCTAGCTGTTTTTTTACAGATGCAGCCAAGAGAATAAGCATACATTTTAGATTTTAAATCCACGAATTCTCTTATTGGTTAAATCGCTTCGCTTTTCAAACAGCCTAGTTTTCCTTTTCTTGAATCATCATGTAAGAAATGATTTTTGAGATAATTACTGAAATCGAATATATTTGAAATTTCTTCATTTATGGCTGAAAATATGTCCCAAGTTTGAACCGAATTCTACAATGAATCTGTATCCATATACAAAAGCTCACATCGGTCTTTGAATAATTATTTAAAGTTAGGATAGCATAATATTTGTACATACACAGTTTTGAAAGTTCAAGAATGCAATTTGGAATTAAATTGGGCTCCGCATTTTGAAAACTATTTCGTTTATTGGTTCAAAATATTCCAGAGCATGATTTGAAAGGTTATTTTTGCAATATTTCTCTGTGACAGAGGTTGGATCAGATATTTTTTTGCTGATTGAGCATCAAATGTCCGAAGAGAAAAAGTTGTTCATTTTTTTACAAAAAGCTCGAGTAAATTCGTCTTTAACCTCTTTCCGTTTCTTATTTTTAAAATGTATGTATTTTGCTAACCAGGATCGCTGTCTGAATGCCAATATCCTATGATGTTTTTCAAAGATTATACCTTTTTCGATGTAAAATTGCAAATTTAAGAAGCGTGTTATATAATTGTTCTTAGATATAAATTCTGCGTAAGTCTTTTACTGGGAATAATGTGTTTCAAATTAAATTTATCATATAATCTTGTCGAATATGAAGATAGCATATCGTATGTAATATTTAAATGCTCTGGTGCTATTGGTAAATCATTTGCTTTTTAGCCGAAGTCTTTTCGGGCATCGTAAATTTACTTCTACGATGAGTCCTACTTCTGAATTTGTATCATAATCAAAAATATCAAAATCAGGCAATTCCTCCGGAGTCAACCACGAAATATTTCCAAATCATAGAAGTTGGCTCATTACGTAACCATACAAATTAATAACAGCTAAAGCCTCAATATAGCTGTGTGGTTTATTTTTATCATAATTGTCTTCTAGGTATGGATTATTGGTTTTAGCATGGCGCTTCTCCCAAAAAACATATTCCGTCTCATACAACTTTGAACACAATTTACTTAAATACATCAACATTTATCTTTTGAAAATTGTATTAATTACACCTTAGTGTATATTTTTGTAGGAGAGGGAATCACAACTTGATATTTTATTAATATTCTTAGAAATGTAGGACGCAGATAATTCTTTAATTTGAAATATTTCGTCTCAGTTGGGCCCGTTTTTTTAATATCCATTGTACTTTCACTCATATCTTGGTATCTTGATATAAGTTTTAAATCTAAGAGATGAATAGTGTTAATAATGAATGATTCATCGAGAGTTGGTATCGCAATATTTTTGACCAATCTAAATAAGTTTCGTACTCGAACATGAAAAACAGTGATACATGTTGTTAATGCGGTATCAAATAGACATTAAATTGAAATAAACCTTGGAAATTTTGTCTCATAAAATTTTCTGATAATTTTTGATGTTCGCATACCAACTCCCAATTTATCTTTTCTAGAATTCAATTAGAAACCGTTCTGAGGGCGATTTATATCTAGATTGAACCAACCAATCTAATTTATGTTGGAGTTTTCTCATAATGTCTTAAGTTAGTTATGTATCTCGGGAAAATGCTACCCAATCGACAACGCTTTCCATCGGAGAGATTGCAGTATTCTAACTGCAACGTAGCACTTGTGAATTCAGATCATAAAGGAAAGAAGAAACGCGTTTCGTCCCTTTAAAAATCTTTTAATACTTATACCATTGGAAATTTTTTACTATTATTTTTCATTGATAAAAAAAAAAAAAAAAAAAAAAAAAAAAACTTTTCATAAAAATGTAATATTATTGAAACACAAAAAAGTGGGTTTACACGGTATATTATTCAAAAGAAAAAACAAGTCCATAAAAGAGTGATAGAAATACCAAAACAAAAAAAAAAAAAAGCTCACACATGAATGTTGGATTGTCAATTTTTTCTAGATCGGAGTGTGTAGGTCTAATAATTGTTCATCAGCGTTGAGTGTTCTTAAGTATTCTATTTCCTACAGATAGCTTGGAATATCCGGTACTTTATTGTCCGAGTTTTTGACGTTGATAATACATTAGAGTAAATCTTTGTAGAGATTGCTAACCCAATAATAGATATAATACAGTTCGGAAAGCGATGAATGGTGTAAATTGGTAAAGGAATAACGTTAGTCTTTCTTCACATAGTGCAAATGCTTGACAATACACAAATTATTTAATATTTTAAAATACAATGCGTTGTTCATGTTGTCTATTTTTAAATTCTACTATTAGCTCACACACTCTCTCTATATATATATGTTCAAATTTTCAATCATTAACAAAACACTTTTTATTCATCCACTCAAGTTCGAAACATTTTTTAAACTTGTAGTGGATGACACTTGTTGTTAATACAATTTTTTCAAATATTAATTCATTAATTAAATCTTTAATTTGGTGAAAATACAGTTTAGCCTAAACACTGGACATGATTTCGAAAATTGTCAAACTAGGTGATTTTTTTTGGCTGAACGTTAAGTCCGCAAAGTGCACCAGAGTAGCCACATTCGGCAAAATACCACTGTGCTGTTGCATTTGCTGTTTCATACCTTACGGCTCCGATGAGTGTTACGCACTATCATGCGAGTGTATTATAGCTGTTGAATGGTTTTTTTTGGTATTATATCAGCCCTAAGTACAAACCAAATTTCATAAAAATCTGTAAGGTAGTTCTAGAGATAATTGACCAAATCAGTGAATTCTCTTAATTTAGAACACCAGTATATATATATATATATATATATATATATATATATATATATATATATAATTATACATACGTACATACATATATTGTGTATGTTTGTATATGTATATCATTTGTATATTCTCTACAATTAGATATATTTTTCAGAGAGTTTATTTTGTATAATAAAGATAATGTCTTGCAAATTGAATTTGTTCAAACAATGAAGACTATCATTTCATCCACCAATTATTTTATATTTTTACGAGTATGAAGCACAAGGGACACTAAGGTAATTTATATCGTTTTTAGCTATTGTTTTACTGTTACGTTTGTTACTATTTATATTAAAACAGTTTTTTAATGTATTGATTTAATTTTATTTATTAAAATAATTAATCTTTATTGTTTTGATTCCTTCCTAATCAGTAGAAAAGGCTAACAAAATACAAATATAACAAGGAATCGTTAATGTCGAGCGATGTGTATATGTAACAATACTAAAAATATGGGAAGTCCTGAATAATTTATCAGCTGCTTTTAATGTAATTAGAAAGTTTTTTTTCAAACCTCTTACAATCCACTTATGATTAATTTTTTCATTTTTGTTTGGTGCTTTTCTGCGCACAAGTATTTGACAAGTTTTGATAAACGAATACTGTTTATTATTATGATGATTATTATTTGAAATTTAACTACGTGTGGGTTTTTTGAATAGTTTAACGTCACCGGTATAGAATAAAACATTCGATCTGAATTGTCCGTTTTAACGTATTTCCTTTTCTTTTCTCTCATAATCTCCCTCCTCGGTTGGATTCATTTTCGTGCTAATATCTAAAGTTTCCTACTTTTACACTTTCCATCAAGTCAATGCTCTTATCTGATAGGACTGGAAAGGGCAGGATGGGGAATAATCTCTTGAGCAGCTCTATATGGCAGTGTTTTCACACTCTTACTTGTTTGAAATTGTTATCCATGGAGCAGTTTCAAACTACTAAAAGTCATGCGGGCATGCTATATGTATTGTTGGTAAGGCATTAGTTTTTTCTTCCTTTAATATCCTTTACGGTAGGTGTATTGTTGTGTTCTTATCACAGCATTTATGTTGTTTTTAGTTAGGTCTTATGTTACACAAGTTTGGTACATGAATTGTATTCTTACTCATCAAGCAATTTAATTTATCTTTTACGTAACAGTAAAAATGTAATCAATTCTCCCTTATCTCGGAAGTATAGATGTTTGTCAACAATTTTTCATCTTCTTTTATCACCACCTAATTTAATTAAAGGCAGGAATGTAAGGGCTTAAAATAGATGAGCAATCATTAACACCAAATAATGAAAATTTGTAATAAAAGTAAATAATTTTTGTTCTTGAACATAAACATTTTTTCGAACATCTTGCTTTTTTATTCCCTGAAAACGAAATATTTAAAGTTAGGAACACAAATAGAGTCAGAAGAAGACTAATGGTATGGAAAGTATTAATTTATTACTTTCCTATTGACTGCTAAAATACTTTTTACTGTTGATGGGGTAAATGGGGCATCGACTTCTATGCATTCTTTGGTAAATGTAGTGGCTCATTATCAGTTATATATAATTAAATATTATCAAGTATAATTAGAAATTTCGAAAACTAAGCAAATATCTTTTTAGTAAACTTTTATTCCAAGCAGTTATGTTGATTGAGCCACAAAATATTTGTTGTGGGGCGAGTGGGGTCCGATTGTCTCGGGAATGGATGCTTTGGAAGTTTTTAAAAAGTTATACCTCTAATTATGCATGATGAGAAAATAGACAAAAATCTGGTACAGTTAATGATAATTTTTTTAAAGAAAAGAACTGACTACATTAAGTTTTCAATTCATTCGTTAACACGATAATTTTAGCTTCTTTTGAGTCTCTAAGAATGATGCCAATTTTGTCCAGTTACACTAAATAATTGTAAAGATTATTAAGAGTAACATTTTTTGCCGACTACATACATTTTCTTTTTGGCCATATATTTAAGAACAAAGTATGTTTCTGTAGAATAAATGATATAAAGAGAAATATTTTTTTACAATAAGAAAAAAAAATTGGTTTTTAGCAGAATTTTTACAAAATGTCGAGAAAAAAGGTCTAATCGCTTAGTAATAAGAAAAAGGGACAAAAATATTGTTTAAGTAGTAAAATAGCTTGCTTGATCTTCCATATGTTTGACTTATCTTTTAAAGCCATATGATAAAATGAGATTGATCTTTCTGCTCTCAAAGAGAGAGTAAAGCTTTAGGAACATAAAATTCATTAACTGAACTTTAACTCTTGTTGCTGAGAGACAATGTCACCCTACAGAAAATATTTTATAGCTTCCGAAAAACTTTATTTGCATGAATGTTTGTTTCTGGGAATTTTACATAAGTTTGGTAAAGTTAAAATTGCATCTGACTCAATAATTACATTACAAATCGTGCTGAGCATCCAAAACAAATTTGTTCAACGACAAGGTTGAAAAACATTGATTACACATCACATCGATCAAATATCACCTGATCTATCTAACATCTGAGGATCCTATATAATTTGATCAATAAACTAGAATAGGTCGTAATCCGTTTGTTAATTTAAGCTTAACAACTGGAGAGTTACAAATACTTTGACTTCGATCCAGTCTTTCACCTTCACACAGGATAATGTAACTGTTACTCATTAAATCTGCTGGAAGGATCTTAAAATCTTATCTCCGTGCAGTAATATATGGTAATTCTGTAAATTAGGAGCAGGCTCAAATGTCATATGATGTTATTACGTAACACTAATTTCAAATGGTCCAATGGATAACGAATAAATAGGAAATCAACAAATCTAATTACGACACATCTGAAAGAAAACAAAAAAGGGACATGTGTTAAATTTTCCCCGCCATTTCTTCAAATTCTGTATAACATTGGGGCGCATAAATTTAATAGAAAATGATTATTTTCACCTTTTATATGGATAACTGTTAAATAAATGTATATTTATTTTTCACAACTTTTTTTTCCCCATTCTGGTATTCAGAGACCGTATTATTATATTTATTTCCATAATTGTTGCAGATAGAAAAGTATATCACAGCTCTTTTTTTAAAATTAAAAACAAGAATCTCCATTTTGCTTCATCACAAATTGTTTATCTTTCTTTGATGTTTCTCGTACACTTCACTATTTCTATGCTTTTTATTTGTATTATTAGTATCAGTGTGACTTAGACATTTTGAATTAATTCGTTGCGTATTAACGTCGAATTCAGAAGCAACTGGAGAGATATTGGTGACGGATCCCGTAATTTTGAACCATAGTCAAATACGAGGGCGATACATTAACTGGTACTTCTCTCTCCATTCATGGAACTTCAGCGTAAGTCCTGACAGATTAAATGTTATATAGCTCCACTATGCTATGGGTCTTTAGTAGAACCGGTACTCGATCTTACGATTCGTTGGAAACAACGCTGGCCGCGATCTCACAATCATGTCCTTTCTGTTACCGCAATCATTAGTAGGTACAAAAGTAAATACATTTCATTTTTCTTAAAACAAATTTTTTTGGGGGGAAGGGTGGAGATTTTTCTTCAAATATCTCTTTATTTACCAATATAAAGGTATTTTAACAAAATTAGAGTATATAGGAGAAAAGTAATTTTATAAGTGAGCTATAAAAAAGACACTAGTTCTCACATTATTTATCAATGAAATCTGATTTATCTGGGCACTACGTGACAATTGAATCAGATTTATACATTCTTTCAATTAGATGTCATGTAATAAACTGTTATAATTTGAAACATAAATTTGTAACGTTTAGTTCACATTTAGATGTATCGAAAATTTTCAGAAGGAATGGTTTTAAAAAATTCATAGATTACTGTACTTTGATAAAAGTAGTCACTGATTTGTTCAATAACCAAGTAAAATATATTTTGTGACATTCTCAATATTTTTTTAAAGAAAAATGCTAATTTAATTATTATCATGAAGATATGTCTACATTATCAGCTGTTGTCAATTATTGGGCTTTTCCAGTTTTTTTCTTACACCCGTTAGGTCACCAATTATTTTATTCAAGTATTTTTCTATTTTATAATTCAGATAAGTTCCAATATTTTTTCTGATTTTTCATTAAGTTTGATAAAATACCTGTTTGTAGCTTTCATTCAATTATTGATGACATCACATGTTTACCGAAAAAAAAAGATTCTGAATCAAATGAAAAGAGAACAGATATTTGAAAATTTCTTGAAGGGAATTCAATGATTTACATAAAGTAAATCAGTAATCCTGTCAAGTCTGAATGGATTACTAAATTACCCATGAATCTGCTCCTTTAATTATAATAATGAAAGTGGCGTAATATAAAATTCACAATACTTTTTAACTAAGTCAGTATCGTAGTATAAAGTTTATAAAAGGACAAGATTTTGTATTTTGAAAACATATGTATCATTATCCAGGATCAACCAAGAAGAAATTGAACTAGAATATGAATCGTACTTTTCCTAGAATACTTCTGACAATATCATGAATATTTATTTCATCGTTCATATTGAGCTTGTCTAAATACGCCTGTCAGTCATAAAAACTAAATTTTTATTTCCTACAAGATAAAAAACTGTGTGTTGAATTCGAACTTGTTAAAGAACCTCGTTGAAGTTTTACAGTGATTTTCTCACGCGTATTTCCCTTCAACTAACTTTATAGGACATTTATATGACGTTATTTCATTTGAGAATCATTTCCAATAAATGAGCCGTGACTTACGTAAATTGGAATATATGTATTGAGGTGCAGTGAATGATATTGTTCAGATAGCATTTATGAGCAGCGAAGAGTTAAGAGATAAGGAAAAAAAAAGTAACTGGGATATTTGAATAGTAAGGTCTTCCTATGCTGAGAAGAAATAACATTCAACGTTTAGTGTAAAGTGCGAAAGGATATTTCATAAGATCCAGGTCACAAGTTTTATTACTGATTCAAATCCTGTTTGCCAGCTGTAAGATTAGTAGAACTTTACAATATTGATATTTAGACATGTCAAAAGGGCCCCTGCTTCTTATTTATACTGATTTTGAATTATTATTAAAATAAGAATGAAATTAAGTTAAAGAGTTTTGACCATCTAATTCTTCTGATTGCTTAAATTTTTTTATTGCGATATCATGGACCAAATACTTTGAAGCCGGGGAGTCATAGGTTTACTGCAAAAATAGCAAACGAAGAGTTAGTATTCTACCATAAGCCTTCGATAATCTTTTAAGTTATACACAAAATAAGGCGAAGTCCAATAATATATTTCAGAAAATCGGTAAAGAAATATGATGTAGAACAAAAATGTGTTCTGAAAACGAGAGGCAGTGTCTTGTGTGAGGAATGGGAATACAAATGTACAGAACTTATATACAGAATAAGATTTTTTAATTTACTTTGGAATGGAATAAATATTTGTATTAATAGTAAGTGCTATCATACATGCTTATTTTTTTATAGATGGAATGTTTCAATGGAAGTTTAGTTTTCTTTTTATTTAATTCTGTAAGAGGGAGAATCATGAAAATTTTAAGTTATGGGTTTATTTTAAATCCTTGAGTAACACCAGAGTTTGCAAAAAGTCATATTCATGATGGATGAATTTTGAGTTAAAGAATTTATTTTATTAATCAAATTATTTTAAAATGTTCTCAACTTAAGAGGTAAGACAAAATAGCGTAGGAAGCTTAAAAAGTGTTAGGAAGAGGAAATAGAACGGGGTAACGCACTGCAACACTATCAATGGATCGGTTTGTATGAAGACCATGAATGTCACGCCTTTCACATTCCAAAAAGTCATCGCCGTTACTTTTCCAATTGATAAAATCTTCGTTTTTGTAAATAGTTCCCCGGAAACCACCCACTCTTTTTATTGTTTCTTGATTTCGGTAAATAACAATAAATACAAGTATCATTGACTAGGACAACTCGATTCAAAATGACAACGACAACTAGATGCGGCAACAATCACATTTTGATTTAGCAGCAAATGATTGAAAATTCAAATCTAACGTATGAATTAGTATAAAATTTGTTTAGTCGTTCTTCATTAGATCACTACTCACAACGGCAACAACAAATTGCTTTAGCAACATCATCTGTCGTTAGACTCAGATACTTTTTGTACCACATCTGTAAGCTTTGTTATGAACTAAACAGGTATTCAGCGTTTAACATTATGATGGATGTATAGCTGTGTAGAGGCTCTAAGGAGAAAGAATATTTCTAGTTTGCATTCGTCATCGTCATAAGGGGGTAGATTCCGGAGCGATGGTATGGAGTGTCAAAGGGTACGCATCATTGTCACTTCTTTTTCGCATTCCCCGTAATATAAATTGGTGCCGTTTCGTTTCTTACATCTTAAAATCATTATCTTCTCTTCCAGGCTTCTTTGATTCCACTTTTCAACAAGAGAATGCTCGACTTCAAGTTGCCTGTAGTATCCTCACCTTCAGAGAGAGTTCGAATGTTGCCACGTTCTCCAGATATGTTATCCATTGAGAACATCTGGTCCTGTGCTATCCAGAGATTCCACCCCTCTCCAATCTCTACGATTGATGAACTCACGCATATATTTTAATCTCCATTGTAACTCCCACTGCTCATTATTAGGATCTCTATCTATTGTAAATATTATAATATAGTCATTAAATTACACAGTCAAATGAAGAAGGCAGATAAATCACCTTAATTAATTTCTATTCGAGTTAATAACGTCTTTGGTTACCTTGCCTAATTAAGCCTGAATTTAGACAAGGTAGCTTTAGACATGCATTTAATTCGTTTCTTACCAAATCACTCAAGTGAATGAACAAATTGGAATTTAGGGTTTGATCCATGTTTCTTCTAAGATCTATCTGACTTATCTTAGATAACGAATGATTTCATTAGGAGGTCTCACTCACACTAGTTCAATCACCAACTAGTTTCGAGCTTTCTGACTAATCAATTCCTAATTTGAATAATAAATTCTTCACAGCTTATATATGTATCTAATCAAATCTAGTCATAATTTAAATAAACAAAATTTCATTTTTTTTGTAATGGATTTTGATTTGAAACATAATAAGAAAGAAACCCAAATATTTATTTAAAATCAACGGGATGATATTGAAATAATGTACCCGTATTTGTTATCATAGCTCAGTTCGTAGTGAGTTTTATTTGGAGTGCCTAGCCCTAAGGGGCTTTAATATCCGATCTGAATTTAATCTAATTAATTTACCAATTGCCCATGATTAAAAATTGATGTTTGCATATTTTTAAAATATAATTAAGTGAAATAAAAGAAACATGAGTATTTAAAATAAGTCTTTAAATTAGGAAGCAGTTAAATAAAAAAAAAGGGGTAATCTTAAGATTACAAAATGATTAAGAGAACCAGGGTGAAAAGCGAGCGTTTTTTCTGTGCAGAGGGGTGGGGAAGTACTGGGTGAATTGTTGCTGTCCAACCAGGAAGAAGCTTCTCAGGTTGGAGAGTTCAGATTACTTTACGGGGAAATGATTTTCCTTTTCTTATTGGAGGAAATTTTGGTTTGAAGAGAAGTGGCGATTTTAAGTAGTTGATCTTCGGAACCGATAGGTTCGTTTATAGTTTTTAATTTGTTGGATGGGGGGTTTTGGGTTATTTGTTAAACTGTTTAAGAATTTATTTGTGATAAAGTTGGTATAATTTTGAAGTTTTAAAATTTTAAGGGAATCGCTTATGTCTTCATTTCGCATGAACCAACTGACTCTTGTATTCATTTTAAGAATATTATTTTGCAGCATTTCAATTTTATTATGGTGAATCTGAGCAGCTTGATTTCAAATTGGGCAAGCATAGGTTAAGATGGGTCGCAGAAATTGTGTATAGACAAGCTTTTTATATTTAATAGGTAATGTTGAATTCTGACAAATTAGGGGGATAAATTTTTTCGCGGCTAGTCGGAATTTTTCATGTGTGATGTGGTGTTTGAAAGTGAAACCCTTATCTAAAACGACGCCAAGATATTTGGCTGATTGAGTGCAAAGGATTTGTCTGTTTCCAATCATATTAGGACTATTATTGTTGTTAGAGACTGCAACCATAAGTACATTCGTGCCTCAAAGCATTTGAAAATCCCCTCATTTTACGGCATACGTACAATCAATAAAATTCTTATATTCACTCTAGTTACTGGTGTAGTATTTTAATGTATAACTTGCATAATTCTACTATCTTCGATCTAAATCATTATGTTTACCTGATGTTGATATATACTTTTATTTTTCACTTCTATTTTTGTCCTATAACTTTACCACTTTAGCTCTTAATTCCCCGTCGGTCTTCTGAAGAATTTCTAAATTATTTAGGTTACTGAAAATAAGATGAAATTTCATTATAGTTCATGTTTATAAAAATATCTCATTCTATCATTAAGCTTTCAGGTTTCACTTACTTTTAATGAACAACATTTTATAGCTACGAAACAAATCTTGAATTAACGTCACGCGAGAGAAAAACAATTCAGGTGCTGGCGAATGACCCTATTGTTTCGAATCAAGATTAAGGGGCAAAAATAACACCTTAAATCTCATTCCTTTGACTTTCACATTACTTCAGGAATCTGAGGCTTAGTTTCAATTGAAATGCATCATTTCCTAAGCTTTCGTGCAATGAGACTTAAATGGAATCAAGATTCGAACACGTGGCTTGAATTGAATATGAAGGGCAAGGAAGTTCCGGATCATGATGACCGAAAGGATTATTATAACCGTATAATTCCTAATTTTGAGACCCGAAATAACAAAACTGACTTAAAGGCTTCTCTTTGCATGAAATTTCTACATCATTTAATCAAAAGATTTCGATTTCTTTTCAGGCATATAAGGCAGTTAATCCTTTTTCTCACACAAATGGGACTCGAAACGATGATCTGCAAGACACATAGAATGATTCTTTCACATATTTCTCTTCCACTAAGCCTTGAGGGTTTAAAAAAGGTGTTGGAATAAAAAGTGTCTCCAATAAATGAAAAATGTTAATTAGAAGGGAATTATTCGAGTGTAGTGAATATGAGACGCATTTATAAGCAGCGAAGTGTTCCGTATTGGAGTTAGTGGTAGATGTTATCAATGATGAAATTAGGATAATGCCTATTCTGACAAGAGTAAAGTGATATAGGATCCAATCAAATGATGATCTATATATGGTTAGACAGTCGAACCCCCATTTCAAATGCTACTATGGACCCGAATTATCCACAAGAGTTAAATACCTAGTTAAACTTCAGATTCGGACGGGTATAGGGATTAATCCACAGGCTTGATAACAAGCATCTTATGTTTTGATTACTTTGAGACTCTATTAAATTCAAGATACCGCTACTTTATTAGATGAATAGTGATGGGAAGATAGAATGCAGGAGAGAGACCAGATAGTCAATTATGGACACTTTTTAGTGAAGAAGAATATTTATGCTTCCTATTGTATTTTTTGCTAATAACTATGAGAGCTAATATTTAGATATTCATATTTTTAACCAATTAAATGATTAATTTTTGTATACATTTAGTGAGAATTCTACCCTGATTGGCCATTGAACAAGTAAAATTGAACTCATAGAACAGTTTTAGATTATTCAAAAGAACGGTTTGTTGTCCATGCCATAAAGGGTTCGTAGCCACGATAACCTATTGGTAATGTGTCGTCTTCGTTATTTGTTCGATCCCGATGCCTCTAAAGACCTGTCGAGTAGTGGGACTGATGCGCGTGAAAACTGTTGAGGTTCCCGGTCCTACAGTTGGAGTTTGGAGACGAAGATGTCAGTTCATGCGTTGTCCTCGTTATTTAACTGAGATTCAAAATGATGAGGGATCCAACAGCTCTTGTAACGCTTCTAAGTGCGAAGCTATCATACTATCAATCCAAAAGAAACAATGGATTTCTCAGAAAGCATTATTTGCCAATTTAAAAAAAAAGGAAAAGTATCAAGTAATAAGCTTTCGTTAATACTGGATATTTTCCAGCACTTTTTGAATTTCTTAATGGTAATGTTCATGTAGACAATTTTTAAAGACACTCAAGATCTTGCTAAAAGAAAAGGAACAGTACCATTGAGACCAGCATATATTGAAATGATCTTTTTTTTTTGTAATTATTTGGAGACACACATTCTCTAAGATGAGCTGAGAGCTGTTTCATTTTGTCCTCAGTAATTACATCTCTCAAGTCAACGCAAAGTTAATTCGTTCAAATTAGAGATTCAAATTTGAAAGAAAAAGAAGGAAATTTGAAGTAAGATTTTTGAAAAGGTCCTATATTTGATCTCATTCTGAGAAAATAAGAATATATTCATTGGAACGGCTAACACCTGAAGAGCTATTTTAAAACTTATATGAATAGTTAAACATTTTATTGGAAATGTAGAGCTAGGATTTTGTGTTTTCATAATGTTGAACTCGTAGACAGAAGCCTTCAAACGTTTGACAAAAAATAAGTTTTTAGATAAAAAAAATTATTAACGCATTCTCAAAGAGAAAAAAATATGTAAATTTCTGAAAAATATTTTGATTCTTTTTCTCCATAAAGGAATATTTCTTTTATTTAAGGTCATATATCAAGGATCAAGTGGAATTAATGTGTCCAAACAAATTGGAATGAAAGCTACGGAGGGATTTAGTGGAAATTTAATTAATGATAACGAAGAAGCCGTTTATGAAATCTATCCCGATTTTGAGCTAAAAGTATCGGAAAAAATATTTAGATGAACTTTAAATACATGAATTATAAAAATTTTGCAAACAAGAATTGATGAAAAAATATACTTTTATTTATTTCTTGAGGTTACGGTGATAGCTTCCAGAGCAAAACTAACCAGAGTAAGAAAAATATTTTTCTGATATGAAACTGATGTATTTATATCCAAAGTTTAAAAAGAACTGAGTTATGAATGAAAGGAAGAGATTAATGAGCTTAACTCAATTAATTAACTAAAAATTGAAAAAAATTTCTTCACACCTATCACTCCGATGACTCCTCATCGTGAAAAAGTGCAATATATTTTGAATTAACAAAAACTTAAACAAGAAAATTTGTATTTTATTATACTCGTTAAGAGATAAATTTGAACTTTACATATGAGAATTAAAATTTTCCAAAACATACATAAAAGCATCATTATGCTTTTTCTCTGTTTTACTTCCAGCATATATATTACCAAGCAACATCGTTGTGAAAGTATATTTGGAGGGAAATTTCTCTTTATATTTCATCTTCAAAAGACTCTATGAGCATGAAAAGGTAATTATCAGAAACTACCTAACTGTAATGAGATACTTTTCATCTAAAAGTATTCTCTGGAGAAATCATTATTAAGGCTATTTGAATAAAGTTTTGAATAAATATTGTTCCATGAAATTTACAGTTGACTTTTAAATATAGTAGTGAATTATAATATATAACTCTCTTAGGCAAAAATACATCATGGGAAATTAAATATCTACCGGACAAATAGATAAGAACATTGTTCAAAGCTTTATGTGAAAATTGTGTTCCCTAAGCGCATGATTCGTCTGTGAAATAAAACAACCATGCTTTCCTGCTGAAATAATCTTTAAAGTACGTAATAGGAAACTATCAGCGAATACCGATAATTAGCTTCAATTAATTTTTAACTTTCGGTTCAAGATAAATATTTTTCTCAATCTTTGAATTAAACAAAAACTTCAAATTTTGATCTTATAATTGGAATTCAAGAAACGTTGTTAAATAAAATGGATATTTAAACCGAAAAAAATCAATAATCTAATAAAATTTCTCCTTCTGACGCAGGAGTTGAGTTCCCTTGGTTAGAAAACATTTTAAAATATTGAAATTGTTGTTTCATAATTTAAAGGAAAAATGGAAATAAAAAGAGGGGGGAGGGATTCATGAAATGAGCTTTAAAACTTGTTTTATCGTCACGACGGGTGGCGCTGTTAACATTTCACCAATACAAACACACGTGCAAGCACACATACATTTCGTATGTCTATTAACATTATTAATTATATTTTTACATATGTACAGGGCATCCCATTCAAAAGGATGGATTAACAAAAAAAATCGATAAGTAACGTTACGATTACTTCATTTACTTAAAACGGTGACTTAATGTCTTTGCTTAATGATAAAGACGTGAGAATCTGATTTCGAGCATGCGCATATCCCCATTTCGACCAAAATAAAAAATACAATCCCATCAAGAAAAGATGCTCGCTATTCTGTGGTTTGCTGAGTATTAGTCGATGATTTTAAAGCAATGGAAGCTCAAAAGAGAGATTCGTAAGGTTCAAACTTTGGTAAAATTTTAAAATCTTAGCTTAATAAATTTTAAGCACCAAGAAGTGTGCTGAAATCATCCGGGAGTGTTCATAAAAAAAGCATTAAATGAGGGATTCATTAAATATTATTCGCCCCCCCCCCCCGAAAAAAAAGAGGTGTGCGTTGGAAGTGAAGGTCCAATACCTTGACATTCTAGTTCACTAGAAATTACTCCCATTGAATTTTTTGGGGTTACGTCAAAGATAGCAATTTTATCACAAAAGTTAATTTTCTGAACGAATTGAAGAACGGAATTACAGCAGCTATTTCATAGCATCCCCAGCAATTTTACATAACGTTTGGCTCGAAATTGATAATAACTTGGATATTCTCCAAGCCACCAATAGATTACACGCGGAAGTATATTGATTTTTTCTTATTAACATTTAGTGAATTGCACTTTCCCATTAACTGATAAATGAAAATTTAAAAAAAAAAACACAAACAAACTAGGAAATAATATAAAAAGTTAACATTTATGAAGAAAAAAATTATATGAAAAAACAAATAACACGAAAAATAAACAGATAAAAACGATGTATTAGTAATTAAAATTATTAACAAAAATCCCAAGAATATGAAAAAAAAAAAAAAAAAAAAAAAAAAATGAAAAATAACATATTTAAACAGGCTTTAGAGTTTAAACTGGGTTATTCCAGATTTATCGGACAAATTATCCTGTATACAATATATTATTAAAATGGTTATAAAATCAAAAACACAATAGAAAATATAAATTAAAGTAACTCAAAAGCATTTAAAGTCAATTAAGAAAGAAAAATACAAATTAATATAAATTATTAATTAAAACTATAAAACTGTAAAACTAAAATGTTGCTAAAAACACAAAAATAAAAGAAAAAAAAGATAAATATTTTTCTATGAAAACCACAAGCATCATATGCTCACGAAACTTACTCAAAACTGAACAATCATTTGGGAATAAACTCTCGAAATTACTTTAAATTTAGAAAAAAAGATTAATTTACACGTTGAAAAACCCATAAATGTAAATATTTAAAATCAAACAAAGTCTTGAAAAAGTAGAAAAATTAGGTTGAAATAGCGTAGAAGCTGACGAAGCTAAATGTATTTTTCGACGATAAGAAAAACTATTTCTAGCTGTTATGAAAAAGGTTAACATCCAATACAGAATTTAACAGTCCATTGTGTAAGGCACGCAGATAACTAACACATAATCTTGAAAATTAAAAAAAATACTTTTAAAAAGCTTCCCCCCTCCAAAAAAACATGAAAATTTTTATTAATTATAACTGAATAAGGATTTACAAGATCAAAACATTATTTAAAGAAATTCTTAAAAACATAAAAAAACATATTATGAACATTAAACATAAGAGGAAATTCAACAGACAGAAGGGTCATGTACTAAGCTATGGCATAACTAATTTTAATTTTTTATTTATAATATTTTTTATTAAAAATTTTATATATATATATATATATATATATATATATATATATATATATATATACTAGTGTGCAAAACTTAAGTAACAATGCAAATTTTAAGCAGATAGCCATGAAATTGCAGAAAAGGGGTTATTGCGATCAGTACAATGAACACGCAATTTAGTAGAAAGGTGATGCGTATGTAAATGTCAGGATCTAAACGTCATAGACGACGTGAGTGTTCGCAAAATGCTTGCGGTTGGTTTATTCAGCTCAAAGCTACAAAATAATAGAAAGAACGTAGGCGCAATTAAAGACATTCGTTGCAAGTGTAAGAGAGTTCTTTTGGGAAATATGGCTCTCAAAAATCATCTGGACGACTTCACACGATTAGGAATGATCGGTAAGCTGGAGGAAGGGCATAGTTTGATCAGTGTAGCTGTAGAGATCGGAATCAATAGAAGTGTCTTTTTGAACGCTTGGAAAGCCTTCCAAATCATATGAACAGCTTTTAGAAAGGTTGGTGGTGGTCATCCTAGGAAAACAACTGCAGTGGATTACCGATATATCGTCCTACAGGCGGAAAAGAGCTCAATACCAGTTAGCAAGCTCCATTGCTCAGCAACTGAGTACAGCAACAGGGCGACAAGTGTCGCTGTTTACTGTGGATAGATGCTTCCCCTGATTTAAATCCCATAGCACATGTGTGGGAGGCTTTGGGGAGACGGCATGATTTTATACTACGGGGAACACCCAACAAATAAAATAGATGCTGATTGAGGAATAGACACTCTTACCTCAAGAACTGTTAGACAATCTGGTGCTAACTATGGAGAGACTATGCGAAGCAACCATTGCAGTAAGGGGAAGGCATATCCAATACTACGGAACATCTGCTTGCTGTTGGGACAGACAATTATGTGTAACGATACTATGAGTTTAATAAAGCCTTTTTTTTATTTGATTCTATACTATGAGCATTGTATTAACTTTCGTGCAACTATACTTTCGTCATAGTTTAAGTACAAAATACTGTCTCTTATTTCTGAATTTTACGTATCTCAGATGATTTTTTGCGGAGTTATGGCAAAAAACACTTGTTGCTTAAGTTTTGCACACCAGTCTATGTATGTATGTGTGTGTGTGAATTAAAAGCACGCACGCACGCACACACACAAGTATATAGGAAAGACTAAATACATATTTTTTGATTGCATCTTTAAATTAATATATTAATTAGGCATTTAAAAGGAGCTTAGATAGAATGTTCAGAATAGCCATTTTTATGTGAGAAGAAATTAATTATTTAAATTTCACTATTTTATTTCTTATTATTTTCTACGTTGGAAATCTTTCGTTGTTATAATTATAAATGAAGAATTTAGCTTAGAGCTAACGTTTTATAAGGACATGTTATAATGAAGACCTAATAGCTTTCGTGTAGCTTCTAGGTGAAATTAAATAAAAAATGAGTCAATAATTAAGACTTGAGCTAGTATTGTCCTGAAAAATTGCTAAAAATAAGAGAGAGAACTATAAAATTTCCTAAAGAATTTAGAAAATTATTTAAAAGTTAAATTTCTGAACTAATTTTTAGACTGATAAAATAATTTTTAATTGAATCAACAATTGTTCCTTTCCCCCAGTGCTGTAAATAATAATAAAAAAGAACAAGGCAAATTTTTCGTACGTGATCAATTGACATGAATCAAACTTAATTGCAGTTAATTCTACTGTTACCAATTCAAGAAATATTTTGAAAAGAATCCTAAAGAAATATATTATTAAAATAAGCAATAAAGTCTCTAAAACATGAAAACAATTTACAAATAATTATTCCTAGTTCTTATGTATACCTCAGACATCTATCATCCCACCAATTAAGAAGTGACACATCTTCAAATTCCAGTTCCTTTTATGACACGATGGACCTTTCCATGAATGGAAGAGCCTCTGCTCATATGTTTTCTATGTTCAAGAATTCTCAGTGTCCTTTATAGAAGTTTGTGTCGCGTGCATAGCATTGAGCCCATCTCGGATGGTTAATTGATAGTTTCAAGTATAAACAGAGATTAATTTCTGTTAAAAAGATGGAATATTTTGTTAATTGTCATATTGTCCTTTTGTTGTGTCACATTCAATAGAAAAATGAAAAAGGATATTTTTTTTATTCTACATAAATACATTATTAGGGATATTTTCAAATTTGGAAATCTTTGGACGAGGTATTTAAAAATAAGAAAGAAAGAATATCTGAAAGAAAAATGTATAGCAAGCGAAATACCAATTCGCAACACCGAATTGCTGTTGTTCATACATCAATGATGTCAAGGAGTCCCTTTGAATGAATATTTTTGTTGTTCAGTCAATATATAACCTTATGTAACAAAGGTTTCCATCAAAACTTTACAGTTCAATTTTTTTCTTAAAATTATTATTAAATAAACAGTAGCCTCTTGGTAAATATCCAGGGCTAATGGCCATTACATTCGGATTATTATTGTTTTGTTTTAATTTGTACTGTTTTATTTTTCTTTTTCAAATTAAACCTACATTTTTTTTTAAAATATTTTATTGATGTTTGCATGTACATAATAACTATTTAGTTTTGAATCATACTACGTTTTTCGTTTGAATCATTTATTTGCTGTGTAAGATTTCTTCTTTTTATATCTGAAAGGGTTGCATTGTTTTGGAAAAAAATTAATTGTAAATCCATGAGAAGAAATTCAAAAATTCATTTTTTTCCAAAAGGGAGTAATACGAGTATTAAATAAAATATTCGTAAGAAACAAATTTCACTTTCCAACGATGCTTTGAAATTGCATATATAGCATCACATGCACTTTACTTATATAATGGAAATAATCTCGATTCATTAAGAACAAAATAGAACTTTAATTTTGCATTTGAAGTATCTATAAACACTTAATCTGAATGAATACTTAATTGTAATACAGAATAAATTTAAAAAAAGGAGTAATTGAAGCATTTAAAAAGCCAATTGTTTGTTTTGAAATCTTGTACTTGAAACATTATCAAGTATCATCAGTGGAAGAAAAGTTTTATTGTTGATGCTCTTAGAGAGTTTTTATCTATAGTATGCATCGATTTTAAGATATAATATAGATATAATTTAGAAAGTAATTATAAAGAAAAGATGGTCCGATATGAAAGTAGGAAATTTAATTTAGAAAATTAGTGTCGAACTACATTAGAACAAAAAAAATCTCACTTCAAATCGAGGCAAAGCAATCTATTCGCAATTATTTAAAAAAATATTCTTTTCCTCCTTCAGAATAAGCTAATTAGAAGTTAATTCTCAATAAGCTAATTCTCAAACTGAGGATAAAATTCCGTTAATATTAGAAAGCTAATTAAAATTAGAATAAACTTAAGTAATGGCTTATAAGTTTTCAAAAGTAAATTTAATTTTCGAAGGGTAATGCTGTTTTCTCGTAAAACAACTTTCATATTTACTTAAAACAATTTGACAGAGAAATAATGTGATTTGCTTCAGGTAGAAAATCAATCTCATGGCTTGTTATTTAAACTAGTCTCGGTATATTGAATTTCATAGATCTAACTCTAGCGATCTAGAGTTGAAATGTCTGATATATCCATAAGTGACAGCTATATTTAAGAAACGCTTTGTAGCTTTGAGAGAAATAGTAATTAAACTAAAGAAAGTTTTTAAACTATCTATTTTGAATAAATATTAATTTTATAATAATTAAATTTCTTTTATTTATTAAATGTTTTAAGTGGAACTTCTTCGCATAGTTTCCAGAAAATTAAATGAAAATATCACATCTAAGGAATAAATAATCGTACTAAGGTTTTTACTTTCATCATTTTTTAAAATCTCCCGTCAATTAATGAGTTTCGTTAATATGTTAAGAAATTCTGTTGGTATTAGTTTCATGCCTGAAATCAGAAATACCAGTCATCTTAAAAACTGAATGTCATCTATTCATTACTGTTGATCTATACAGCTTTGTGAAGTAATTGTATAAATTGTTGTAAAGAAATCCTTGTAAGCAATATTGAAAGTACTCATTTTCTTTCCATTTATTTCAATTTTTTTGATTTAATGCGCCAGTTGCATTTACACAATTCTCTAGAAAAATTATCGTTGCTGCTAGTATTTATACCACCCATATTAAAATTTACATCAATGAATATAAAACGCTCAGTATTTTCATAAGTATGTAAAAATACAAACGTTGATAACCAAAATAGTTATAAGGAATTAAAAATAGAATTTTTACGTGTATTCACATCTAAAATTCTAAATATAATATGAATCACTTGTATCTATACAAACCTTAGAAAAACTCTCGTTGTTATTAGTCTGTGCTATATCATCTACACTGAAGCTTATGCCAAGAGTTATACAACACTCTGCATTTTCATTAGTAAGAAAGAATTTAAGCGTTTGTAACTTAAATAATTATTGCGAATCGAATAATTTTTTCTTGCGTGTTCACACATGAAATTATTAAAGTACTAAGAGTAATTTTTATCAACATAATCTTTTGCAAAAATACTCGTTGTTGCGTGTATGTTGTAACAGTCACATATTAAAGTTTACACCAAGAGTTATAAAACTCTCAATATTTTCAGTAGTAAGTAAGAATATAAGCATTTATAACTAAAAATATTATAACGAATCCAAAAATAAAAATAAAATGTTTTTGCATGTTCTCATGTAAAATTCCAAATGGGGCATAGTCACTTGCATCTGTGTAATCTATTATAAAAAGGCTTTTGGCGCATGTGCGCGTTATATCGCCCATTGGCGGATGTAGGGGGGTGGTCAAAGGGCACGTGCCTTCCTCCTATTATAATATAATTCACAGATAAAATAATTTACCTGAACAGATTCTCCTAACCAGATATAAAAGTTTTTATTTTGTTGTTATACATCAAAGCTATATGTTTTGCGTCCCAGTGCATGATCAAGTTGTCTATCGTACAGTAAGAGGCAAACTGAAATGGATTCTAAATTGTATTTGATTTTTGTGTTAATATTTAGTTTTAAGATCAAGGACTAAGTAAGCATCGGTAATACGCAAAATAAATAAGTATAATTTCGATTTTTGAATTTTTTAAAGTGGGGAAAACAAAACAATTGTACCCCTCTTCCCTCTGTTGTCTATTTTTTCTGGATGGGCCATTCTGTGTGTGTATATGTTTGATACCACTCATATTAATGCTTATAACGAGAGTTACGAAATATTCTGTGTATATATGTATATATATATAAATATATTATAAATATTTCTTTAGTTATTAAAATTATAAGCGTTAACAACTAAAAATATAACGAATTTAAAAGAGAATTTTTTTATTCGTTCACACAAAATTTTCGATTGTAATATGTTGAAAATGTTCAAAGCTTAAAATGTTGAGATTTTGAGCTCAACTGATGATGATTTTGTTATCATATGAATAAGATTTTGTGATAACTTATATACGTTCTGGTATAGAATAAAAAAAATTATAATCTTTACATACATATGTAAGAGAGAAACAATAAATTTAATGTATATTTAATACACTCTACTTAACGATTCTCTAATTAAAATATGTAAACTATAAAAGATCAGATATTAGTTACAGATAAAGCTGCTCAAGTCCTCTTAAAAGACTAAAGTAGCTGTGTCATTGTGAAAAACAACCAGGGAATTCAGCTTTTGCTTGTCTACGGACGAAATAAGTGCAGAAATAAAGTAATTGAGAACAACTTAAAAGCTTTTAAGATTATGCGAATTCCAGGAGATCGCGTAAAACTCTTAATCGTCTGTGGAGAATTGTAATGGTTGTTTCGTGTTCGAAAGTTTCTGAATAAAGTTCTACAAGATAATTCTCTCTCTCTCACACACACATACACAATATATTTAGAGATTTCTGCAATAAAAATAAGATCAGTATTGTCCGGGTGGTTATATTGAATCATTTTGGTGTCCTGAAAACAATAATGGAAATAATTTCTTGATAGTTACCGTTGAATTTTAAAGTTTTCTTAAGAGTGAATCATTTCTTTTAGTGTGATTCTAAAATCATCAACTATTTAGTTTTATTTTTTGATAAATGTTTGGTATTCAGAACGATCGAAAACTATTTTTTATCATGTGGTCAATTTGATTTGTATGAGGCCAATTTGATTGATTCAAAAAGTTTCAATAAAAAAATAATTAATTTTCATTCGATTTTAAAATGATTTATTTATTTCATTGACATACACATTTGAAAAACTACCCAGAAACCAAAATTTCTTTCTTGAAGTTCACAGGTTTAGTGCAATAACCAAACAGCAAGCTTTAATTACCAGATTCCAAGAAAATTTTATTTTTCAGAAACCTTTTTTAGCCTCTGTAATGACAGAGTTTCATAAAAACAATCAGGTCATTGAATTCCTTTCAGTTAAACAAGAATTTTATTTTGGTATTGAGTATATTTTGAAAACTAAATTAACATTTAGTTTCAATTTTTGAAGTTTAACTTCTGATTTCTGCTCACAAAGAAAAAAAAAAATTTCTTTCTTAGAATTTTTAGGTTTCGAATTTCACAATAGTAAAATAAAAAATTTTAATTTCATAAAAAGTTAAACTAAGAATAACATTTTTTAGATATTTTTAATGAATGCGCTCATTGAAATTATTAAAAGTTAACATATTTAATCTCTATTATCCGTACCGATAGTTATGAAATAAATACAAAAATATACGATTTACGCAATTTTAGTTTCTTATCTTAGAAATATTCTACTAAAATGTGTCTGTAATAATGTTTTGATTTATTATTTAGAGAAGAATTTCACACACATAACTGAATGAGAGCAATACGATGTATATTAAAATGTGTTTTTTATCTTCTAGACAACACACAACACATTTTTATAATTTCTATAATATCACCATAAGATTGAATTCTACTTTTTTGATACCTCAATGAAAACAATAATTGATTTTGAACATTATATTTAAATAGAAAAGGGACCAACAATTAGATTAACTTTTAATCCATTTTAAATGAAAATATCTAGCTTATAAAAGGATTTATTTATTTCATTTGCTGTTTTATATTTCATAGTGGCAGTTCAAGAAAAATTCCGTCGCAAGCTTACTGAAGTCTCAAAGTTACTTTTCAAAGACCTCAGGATAAAAAATCTAATTTTCTTCCACCCACATTCGTAGAGTACTTTCAATCATCTAAAATATTCAGCTTTATTCCAGTTTCTGGAATTCTGTTGAAAACAATAGTTTCTCGATACACAAACATGTTGCAAGTGTGGTACTGCGTTTTAATGAGATAAACTCTACTTCTCCTTCGTTAATTCTCATTTCGTGTGCTGTAACCTTATACCCTTTGGGTGTACGTTCTTTGAATAATGAGCTTGTATTTCTAGTAAATATTTAAAATCTTCCCCTCTAAATTTGCATCTTGTGTCTGAAATTAGGTTCCATGTTTGTAACCGCGCATAATTGTGACTTTAACTCATTTCGTCTATACTATTACAATCATACCTTTCAAAATTCTTGACATTTTCCCAAGAGTTTTTCAGATGAAAAATGATCCAATTATTAATACAATGCTTTTTTTTTATCGTTATAATGTATAAGAAAGTTTTTCAAACTGTGCCATAGAACAAATTTGCACGTTTCGACATGTACGTGTAAAACAGAAAATTCATTTTGTATTAAAGGTTTGAAGACAGAATATTAAAAGAAAAAAAATTGCAGGAAAAAAGCAGTTAATTAAAGCGAAAATGTATAGTTTGTCACCTTCGCACTCATTGGGTTGTATCGCGATTTTTCTCATGATTAACACTTTGGGCTCTTTTTTATGGCTTTCTTTGATTTGAAAATTTCTCTCAATAAATGAAACGTGATTTATGATTATTATTTTTGAGTTATTGAAGTATAATGAATGAAACTGAAGAAATGTGTAAGCAGTGAAGCGCTTAATACTGAGACTTTAGTCCAGTGGGTGATAAAGATAGTGATCAAGAGATATACTTGTATCAAACTTGCCTTGATTGAGGAACTTGAGGGATGTACACAAATTAGATCTGCAAAAGATTAATGACTTGAAGCCGTATATTCTGTTATCCTACACTCGACTGGGTGGATCAGAAGAATATTTACTATAATTAAGCGTTAAATTTGATGCGTACGCAGTATTGGGATTAATTATCACATTTAAAGTAGTATATAAGTAATTAAGTAGATATATATTCGTTGATATGAATAAAATATCTTGATCGCCATCAATAAATAGCTTTCTCTTCGTTTGACTGTGTTGTTTTGCGATTCCCAAATAATCTTAGTAATTGCAGAAGAATGGGGAAACGAAGGGATGTTGCAATCTTACTAAAATATACGGATACCTGCATGCTTGTGAGATCCATTACACTCTAGATTTATTATGACATATACCATTTGATCTAGGTAGTTTCGTCTCATCATTTCAGTACTTGCATAAAAGCAAAACAAAGAAATATTCGTGTGAACTTGCATTAAATGAAGGAAAGTTAAAAAATACACAAGAAAATTTAACTCATAAATCCTTTATTATTCAATAAAATTTTAAAATATTTCATAGAATGAATTTTTTTAAAACAGTTCACTTAAGTGTTTTTAAACTATGTTGATGGGTGTTTGCAATTTCCAATAATTTGTCAGTAGCAAAGTATTCGAAATTCTTTTTATGTCCACGGAAGTAAAATGTGTAGCATATCATCAAGTCGATTTTCTTTTTCACACATGTAAAGCTAAAATGAGGTTTTTCTTTTCTTTCGAAATCCCCTCTCAATTGGATAACTAGAGAACTTTATAAATTAAAAAGAATTTTAAGATGCTCCATATTTTCTTTGCATACTTCTCTGAATAGAATATCAGTATCAACTACAGAAACTTGCAATCCCCAAAATACCGTTTTGTGACAGTTTGCAACAATCGTTGGAGTTTTATAGAGGGGTCGTAAACTACCGTATTATAGAGGGGACATTAAAGAACACTTTCGACTGGGTAATGTTGAGACTGATATTCTGCCTGGATAGCATATTTTTTAATAAATGCTTGACTGACTCAATGTTTACCAAACTAACCCCGCAATATTCAACTTCAACTTATTGATTTCAAACCAGAATCAATGTGTAACATCCTTTTTCTTTTTATGATGATTCTTCCATGATATAGGCAACGCCATTCGAATTTTTAATTCTCTTTTAAGTTTATTTTCTCATTGCTTCAGGGAAAACCATTAATGTGTAAGATTTTTTCAGCTAATCCTGGATTTTTCAAAACGATACATTTCCAAATTTCAGGGGCCCTGTGAAGCGTCACAAACTGTTCCAGTTCAGTTAGCATCCAAGTTTTATTACTTTTCATTGCTTCAGCGATGAAAAGTTTTAGAAATCGATAAATAGGTGTATCTATAAGAAAAGGAATATTAGAAGAAAGGATGCCAGTTTGGCGATTAATCTCCCCAAAAATTTTGTGACACCTATAATCCTCCCAAACTAAGATCCAACCAATTAGCTAGATACCAATAAAGGACAATATTAAATAGTGATAAACTTATCATTATACAAATTTTATTTGAATTCAATCAAATTTTGAGAAAGAGATCCGTAACTCAATTTGTTTGTGAAAAATTGTAGGATGAAATACATACTTATTCTTTTGAAACAAATGAATTTTCTTGTTTATTTTATGTGTTTTTGGAGATGAAATATTACTGAAATATTTAAAATTATACTGAAATATTTAAAATATTACTGAAATTATAAAATTTTATCTAAAATAGCATCTCTTTCTTGATGTATCAAATGTTATCCTACTATTAAAAAACTTTTATAAAAATCAATGATAGAAAATATATTTCAAATTTGAAAGTCTTGTATTTGCAAATGAAGTTTTCTGTGAAAGATAAATAGAATGATAGTTCTATAGAGCAGCATTACAAATTGAAAAAAATGCTACTCGAAATATGTTTTTTTATTAAAATTTCAATACTACATACACAATCAGAGTTCAAGAAATAAGTAGTGATCTTTGAAATACTATTTTGATTCGAGTTTATTTAGTAAAAGGTTTTCACAGAGCAAATTGTGAAAAACGAAACTGAAAAAATAAACTTTTAGGAACAGGAAATTAATAATAACTTAGATCACCTTCCCACTAGATTTGTATTATATAATGAAAGGAAAATTAAGATTATTGTCTTTATTTTAAATATATTTTTTGAACATGGTCCACAATTTTTTTCCAGATTCTTAAAGATGTTTATTTAGTGCCAATTTTCATATAGCTAAATGAATAATAATGGATTCATTTTCTTATTTGTAAAAACAGTTTCGAATATTTTAACTCATTATTGCAACGAAAACAATATAAGTTCTGATTACTTCCTGAACATGGAACATAATTTTTTTCAGTTTTTTATAAATGTTTATTTAGTTTAAGGTAACTAGTTTTTTACTATGAAAAGGAGAATGAAAAAATTTAAGAAAAAAGTACAGCGTAAATAAATCAAATATTTTATTAATTCAAATAAAAATACACTAATTATGCTTACATCTCTTTTAGTTATTTAATTAAGCGAGTATTTTTCCATTGAATGAATATTTTTTTTGTCAGCATACGATTTTCTAAAAATACATTGGAAATTTTGGATCAAGAAATACCCTTCATAATGAATTTTACGGTAAGAGCTGCAACTAGAGTATCAACATTCAAACTTGATTTCTCACTTGTCCAAAAATCATTACTAATGAAAAAAATCTTTTAACTGCTGCATTAGTTCCAGGGCAGCACAATGTAAATTCAACAAGAATAACTAAATTTTCACCTGGGTTGTGTCTATTTCTTAAATGGTTAAATATTTCCACTAATCTTTTATCAATTTCAACATGTTGATTTTCCCATTGTTCTATTTATTTTTTGTTGGGAAGAAATTGTTATCTCATGGAGTTCAAATTACTATAAAGTTCCCTTAGATTGTAAAGAGAAAATCACGAATAGCCCAAAGTGACAACTTATCTTAAAGTTTTTTAAACTTAATTGAATAATAATTATTTATTGTTAGTATTAAAGGCATTTAATGAAAATGGGAAATTGGACTACTTATGGAAAATGGATTTAATTAGAATGAAGACTTTTAAAAAAAATTTCTAAATATCTTAAGATATTAAAATTACATACGCAGTATTAATAAAAAAACTTTAATTTTATTCATTTGGTATTCAAACCATGTTTACCTGCTGCATTTAAAAATAATACCTATTGCTTTTCCCTTTTTGGACATGACTCTTCATTTCATTTTTTTGCAACGCGAAGTCTTAAATAAATGAGGATAATTGCTTAAAACAATTAATATTGCACTAAATAATACTTGTGCTATATCAGTGACATGAGAGTAGGCTCTAATTTTAGTAAATTATGCTGTAAAAGTGAGTAAATAACTCAAATATTTTGAATATCAGTATAAAAAATGCCCACTGGTTTAGAAGAATAGAAAATGTTTACTTAATTTTAATTGATTAACTTATGTTCGATAATTGTTTAATTTATAAAATTAATTATACTTACTAAATTTAAAGCACAATTGAAAAATTATTCTCTTATAGCAAAAGTTTATATTTTAAAGATATTTAAAAAAACATACAATATGTGTTCAATGATGAAAATGTGGAGCACTTTTTAATGAAACACGGAAAAAAATTAATATGAAAATCTTACAATTTATAAAATTTGTTTTTATATCACGAATATTTTGAATTTCTAACTTTTTTTTTAAATTATAGACCTGTTGTTTGAAAAAGTTTTTTTTTTTCATCTTAATTTATTCTTTCTAAAAGTATTTACTTTACATATTTAAAAAAAAAAACAATTTTTCCTGAAAAAAATTTATAATTACAAAATGTAGCAAGAAAACTTAAGAACCCAATTATATATGCTTAAATACATGAAATTTCTTCTGATTTTAATGCCAAAAATATTTGTAAAAATAATTTTTAGAGGATTATCTAGTAAAAAATTTCAAAAACAGTTTTTCTAAGACTCATTTTTTAAGTAAACTGTATTTTTTCGTCGTATAAGATATTGAAGAATGTTATATATACTACTAAATAGAAAAATACAAAAATTAGATTCAAATTTTGAAACACATCTTAGATTACTCATATTTTAAATATGTTATTTTAAGCATGTTATTTTAAGCGTTCTCCTTACGAAATTAATTTTTAATATAGAACATTAACATTATTTTAATATGTCCCTTTTTGTAGAGGCAGTTTAATGCAGTTATAAAATCAGAGAGCTTTACTTTTTGAATAAAATATTGATAGACAAATGACAAAATTGGTAAAACATTTCTTAAAAAGGTATAATCCTCATGAATGTAATCATTATTAAAAAAATATTGCCCATCGTGTGTGTCCATAAACTTTCGTAATAAACTCTTCCTAAGGCTTACTCCTAAAATAGAGTTTTTTTTTCAAAAATTCAGAATGATAAATAAATGCACCTATGTGAAGAGAACGACAAACGGGAAAGTTATGCTTGGGGAAGTCGGAATAATTTAAGGAATAGTAATTTCAGTGAATAATTCTATTTTATTAGCCTTCAATTTATTTTGCTGAATTTTTCGTATATTCATAAGTTTAAGTTAATAAGTTGAACAACTGTTTCGTATGGCTTCTGCAATTTAGCAATCTCGTTGTTATATGATAAATTTGTTTCAATGATGTCTCGAAATATTTTTTAGCATATTAAACTTTAATGAGTCAATAAGCAGTTTTTATTAAATTTCTTTTTATATCGCACAAAAACTGATTTGCCGAAAATGTGAATTGAATAAAATGCATCTAGATATGTATTATACTAGTCAACATTGTTGACTTAATAAGTTTTATGTAAAAGTTTAAGAAAATATTTCTTATACCTGTCAAGATGGCATCATGGTCCTTCCGTGATATTTTATTAAATGATAAGGTTGTTAACTTATCATAGTTTTACGTTATGCAGAGTAACATTTTTAAACCTATACGTGAAACCATTCACTCAACAGAACTAGAATAATATTTTGTTTTCAATACCTTTAAGACGGCGAGAGAGTCAGTATCGTTACGAAACCTGTAATGTCACTTACCTGCAATTTGTTATGAATGAAAAGAGAAATTTACATAGGTTTATCTTAATACCATGGAAGATTGAAGTAATGTCTCCTGATCTTGACGTAAAACTTGGATATCATTTTGGGGACTTTGGCATAAAAATGAAGGAAATGCTTGAATTTTTTCGATAACTCTATTAGGAGAGCAGTTACAGAATATTCCTGAACTTTTCCTGTGACACCCGGGACAGCTATAAATACACACTCGACAGCTATAAATATGAGGAATTATTGAAATAGTGAACTTGCATGAAACTGTAGGAGTCTGCTTTTAATGTACAAGGAGTCATTTTTGAGTTCTGTCTGTACTGCGGGTTAATGAATTGCTGAGCTGAACTTTATTGAAAGGGTTATTGCTTGCGATTTCCTATGTGTTTGTGTACAAGTGCTATTTTGGTTTCTGTTCTGCTCCTAATTTGTACAAGTTTTACTTTCTGTGTCTCGTCATTGCCTGAATATTTACGAATAAAGCATTATTCTTTATTTTCCTCCTTATTAAATGTTTTCACCGTACACTCTTACGACGATTATTTTGTGACACTAAGAGCTGTTGTGGCTTGGTTTTTTTAAAGTGCCTGCTCTATCAATTTTATTATTTAATAAGTTGTTTTTAATATTTTCTTGTGCCAAACATAAGGTCCAAGAACATAAACAGTAATGTCACTATAAAGAAAAGCATTTTTTAAAAGATAGGAACAGTGGTTTTTTGATGCCAAAAACAATTTTTAAAAATGATGAAGAAACTTGAGAAAATTCTATTCTTTGCGGATAAAAAAAAATAAGACTGGTGTAAAAAAATTCACATAAGATCACAAAAAATAAGATTATTATAATTATTTTGTATCATGTTAATAATCTACGTAAATAAAAAAAAAGGCTCTTAGGACTTTACAATTAAATGAAATGCAGCTTCATTTCCAAATGAAATAATTTGTATGTCATTAAACAATATAACTTTTAAATCTTACGAAAAGTGGAAAAAAGAAAACACTACAACTGTTTAAATTGAAGTTAATGACGTACGAATTTCCTTCCTCAAAAAGGAGAAATTAAAACACTAGGAGAAAACACATTGGGAGAAACTTCAATTCTTGTAAAGGCGTATTCAATTTATAAAGATTAAATGTCTTAAATAATTAAAACTAAACAAAAAAGATAATTAAGGTTAAACACTTAGCTGTTTCTGTAATGGTAATGGCATGTGTCTCAGGAAATATTCCAGCTTATTTAAATGCTCATTCAAGCGTGAAATAAGTTTATAGTTTTCGGAAAATAAGAATAACTTAATTGCACTAAGGTATTCTGATAACTATAATTAAGAGAAGGAACATGCAATCTCTGAATACTGAAATTGTTGTTAGATGACGGTTTAATTTCTTTCATTTTTAAGTTGTAGTGACAATAATTGATTTTGAACTTTTTATTTTACATTCCATGCAGTGATATAATTTCGAGAAGCTATCATTTGGATATATTGTGGCCGTGTCGTAAGCTATGTCGTTACGTTTGTGGTTTTTTTTTAACAGTTACAGTTTAAAATTATATCCAAATCGATTTAATAGGAGGTAAAGATTAATTATTAAAATATTTAATTATTACTAAGAAATAAGAATATGTGTATAAAATTTATTCTGCGCTTCAGTTGATCCATATGTATATGCGTTGTAAATTAAAGCTATTCATGTTAATTTGTTTTGTTTCAGGAAGTCGTAAATTGAAGTAACCTGTAATATGGAGGAGAGAGAGAGAGAAAGAAAGAAAGAAAGAGAGAGAGAGGGAAAGAAAGAAAGAAAGAGAGAGAGAGAGAGAGAGAGAATCTGCTGATCTCTGTTACGACGGCGTTCGAAAGGTCCAGAAATAATGGAAGAAATGTATAGTATTAAGTATAATAAATGAAAATTTGTTTCTACCCCGATTATTTTAAATAATACTTAAAATTTTACCATACCTTAGGATAACAATTCTTACGATTATGTGGGCTGCATCAATGTAATGATCAATTAATATACAGAATAAATTTTATTCTGCTGTCTTGGTTATTTCTTAGTAATAATTAAAACTTTACGATTCCCCATCATTTAACAATATTTGGAGAACATTTCTTTGATTAGATTTTAATTGATTTTACTGAATTTTATTTCTTTTTTCTAAACATTAAAATGACATTTTATTCAAAGTAGTGGTAATTTATATTTCCGTATGAAAATAAAGTACGGATTGCTAAGCTTGCTAATGTTGTTGATTCATTTCTTTATACCAATATTTTTAAAACAAAGAAGTTTAACAGTTAATGGAAATCTAACTGAAAGTGATGCAATTTATGTATTCACTACTTGTTATTAAACCTTTTAAATTTGTTTCATAAAATCCATTAAATTACTTTAATTATTGATAAGCAAGTTGTAATAAAACCCGCAACTTACTAAGTTGTTTTATGAGCTGTATAAAAATTTAAAATGAAATTTTTTAAAAAAAATATACATAGTTTTGGAAAAATAAGTAAAGTTTTATACATATTGCCTAATAATGAATTGGATAGTAAGAGTTTCTTAGACAATAAAGTATTTAATTTGAAAATTTTATTTCTTACGAAATTTTTAAACTTATTTCAATCTTATTTCAGTAGAAATGCTGAAATACGTTGGAAATAAATTAAAAAAAATTTCATAAATAATAATAATTTCTACTAATTATATTAATTTGCATTCAATGAGAATCTGAATGGAAAAAGGATTATATGCTTTCGATAGAAATTTTTTAAATGCGCATTTATTTTTGTCTTTTGATTTCTTAAGAGAAATACGCTTTAAATGTCTAAGTTTATGCAAATAATTCAAAATATACTATATAACATAAAAATTAACGCACCAAAAAGAATTCATCCGAGTGGACCAAAATTGATTCATTATGTTGAAAACGAAACGGTAATAATATCATAGGAATTCAATGCTTTATTATGCTTGTCACATACTCTCCAATCGGTGAGCGAGATTCAGGGACGGTCGCACGCGATCTCTATTGGGCATATAACTTGTGATCATGCTGGCTCTGGAAATGTTGGAGAATCACGAGGACAAGCAGCTGAAAGGCGTGCCGGGCATTACCTTATTTAAATGAAGCCCAAGGTTCCATGAAAGGAAGGACAATATTACGGGGTGTCAATTTCGACATATTACCGTGTTGAAGAGTATCATGGATGATATATAAAGGGGACTGGCTATCAAACGAAACGACATTCTATACCATAACTCTTGGAAGTCGGATTGTGTGGTGGACGACAAGTCACGTGAGTGGCCTTGATGTCTCCAGAGTTCAACTCGAAGTGGGACTTACCGCTCAAAACAGTTCTGCTCCTGCCCGAGATATTCTAGGATGATTTTGCCAGTTATTATTACAAACGTATCTGGCAGAGTTCAACGGTGAGGTATTTCCGTGAACTCGGACCCCTTTTGTTGAGTCGCCTATCAATGGTCAGTACAGTCAAATGGTGTTCATCTTACTCGTCCAATCGTTGATGAGAACGCTTCAGAGGCAGATAGCGGTGATCAGACGATCAGTTTCCTCGCGTTCAGTCGCCCTGTGTTTTATATTTCATTTTAATGCTCTGTTGCAATGCTCTGGAGCACCAACTAGCAACCAAAAGCTAATCAGTAACGTAAGCTATCGGGATGTATGTATACACAATTTCAACTCATTCGGGTTATTACTTGGTGTGTTCGCTTTTTATGTTACAGGGTTTATATGATTTAAAAAGATGTTTTTCATATAACTGTGTTTAGTGTTTATGCGTAATGAATGCAATGATAGTAATAATGGGTAAAAGAAATGAAATAAAAAAATAACTTCAAAGTTTAAAGTAACACAAAATATTCATTTAATTTTGAAGAAACTCCATTTTTAGGAAAAGTGCTAAATAATGATGCTTTAACTTTGTATTTTTATCCCTTTGATGGTACTTTATCTTTTTACATTTCACAAAATTTATTTTCCAAATTCTCTTTAAACTTCTCAAATTTTCTTTTTAATTAAAATTGAATGTCATACAAACTTTTCAGTCTTAGATTTTAAATTTTTCACATTTCCCCTTTTCAAAACCTAAGCAGTGTATAAACTTATAATTATTTTTTAAACTTTCATGTGAAACTTTTTTTCAAATGAAAAATCTTTTAAATGTACATTTCTTTTCAAGTACATCTTTAAATAAATTCTACAGTTTGTGATACCCTTGCTATTTTGTCCTTGAAAGGAGCATAACTCTTCAATTTCTTAATAATGCGCACCTTCTCTTCAATTATTTTATCAACAAATATTTAATTAAGACTTACCACTTTATTTTTTTCAATATTTTTCTAGGTTTTAAAATAATAAAGTTCCATTCTAAACAACCAAAAACTGCCACTTGAAACTTGCTCTGAAGGATGTTTTTAAATGGTTTGTCCTTAGAGCAAATGTAAATGTCTTTGGAATAACGATTATGTGAGAAAATTTCTCGGAATTGAGGGGAAAAAAACACGAAAAGGCGGAGGGCCGAATAAAGAATATTTAAATATAAATGACTTTCATTGCTCTTGGCTTAGATATAAATTCCATGAAAAAAAAAAACTACTCGAAGGTTCTTGAATATACTTTAATTGTGCTTTAAAAACGTCTTCAGTTCTAATTTATTTATTTAATTCAGTTTTTCTTTTGGATTTATTCTGTTCAATTTCTATTACTGAATAAAATGAAGATATTTTTAACTTTTAAAGAAACATAATTTCTTCTTTCGTTTATTTAGATTGACTAAAGATCTTAGGTGAGTTTCTTTCATGATTGGAGTAGATTTTATGCAACCTGAAAGGGAATATTGATGAAATTTTTTTTTTCTTTACAAACCTGATTCAATCTTTGTTTCAATAACTAATTAATTAGATATAAATATGCTTTCGATAAAAAGAAAGTTAAATTTAAGCGCAATGAGCTATGACAAAACCAGTTTTAGTCAGTTTTAGTAATCAGTGCGAAATTTTAAATATAGTTATTGTTAATTCCTGGTAAACTCTATGACACAAACATTAAAATTGACATTTTTATACATAAAATTAACAAATATAGCTGTATTCATTAATGTACTAATATATATATATAAGTATATGTTGAGATCACTTCAAGGTAATGACATGAAATAAATAAATAACATGAAATGCTATTTCTCAATAAAGATTTAAGAAAAAAATGTTTTTTTTTTCTATTGTAATCATAAGTTGATTTTAGTGCTGTCATTTCTCCTTTCAGTTTAACAAAAGAGTTTTATTATTTAAATTATTTTATTTAAAACTATATGGTAATAACTGTTGTTAGAATTTTAAAGTGTATTTAAAGTTTTGTTTTTTGTTAAAAGGAAAAACTTTTTTTTTATTCTTCCTCCATTAATACTTTGAAGTATATTGACATCAAGTTATACTGAAATTTCTAAGACAGTATATTTACAATGAGATTTAATCTAAATATTTTTAATCCTACAGCGCATAGTGTAGCCATTAGGTTACACATCTTCTCAAATATCGGATCTAATAAGTAATTCCAAACAGCATCAACATGCATCAAATAAGATAAAAATATTGGCTTGTGTTTATAACTCTTGAAATTGACCAGAGATAGCATTAGAACTTCTGCTTTGAGAAATGTGTTTGTTGCTTCCGAATTATAAGTTCGAAGCAGAAAAAAAAACCCGTCATACTAAAAAAACAAAATTCATCAAAATAATAGTTTTTTTCATGTTGAAAAATTGGCACTAAAAGAGCAATTGTTTTTTACATTTGTGGAGCATTGGTTTTTATTTGATTTCATAGTTAATTACGCAATGAGCTTAGTTTACTGGTATCTATTTGACAACACCATGCAGATACGATCAAAAAAAAAAAATGTATTTACAATTTTTATGCGTTGTGTTCATAGCTGTATAAGTACATAATAACAGGTCAATTGAAAAATCCCCGGCCTGACACATAGATGGTGCTACTAGAATTAAATCCATATGTTTTTTAGTTAACCCTAACCCTCAAAAGATGCGTGTATAAATTTGACAGCTGTTCAGATCATTAGTTTGTGAATTATAGCATTTTGAGTGAAGCAACTTTTGTTATTGTGAAAAAAATGGATAAAAAGGAATTTCGAGTGTTGATAAAATATTGCTTTTTGAAGGGAAAAAATACAGTTGAAGCAAAAACTTGGCTTGATGCCGAGTTTCCGGACACTGCCACAGGAAAATCAACCATCAAGGATTGGTATTCTAAGTTTAGACGTGGTGAAATGAGCACCGAAGACGGTGGACGCCCAAATGAGGTTGTTACCGACGAAAACATTAAAAAAATCCACAAAATGATTTTGAATGACCATAAATGAAATTGAATAAAATAACAGACACTCTAAAGATATCAACTGAACGTGTACATCATATCATTCACGAATATTTGGGTATGAGAAAGTTCTGTGCAAAGTGGGTGCCGCGCGAGCTCACTTTTGACCAAAAACAACGACGAGTTGATGATTCGGAGCAGTGTTTGAAGATGATCAAGAGTAATAAACCCGAGTTTTTGCGTCGATATGTGACAATGGATGAAACATGGCTCCATCATTTCACTCCGAAGTCCAATCGACAGTCATCCGAGTGGACTGCACACGATGAACCGGCTCCAAAGTGTGGGAAAACGCAACAGTCGGCTGGCAAGGTTATGGCGTCTGTATTTTGGGATGCGTATGGAATAATTTTCATTGACTACCTTGAAAAAGGGAGGACCATCAACAGCGACTATTACATAGCGTTATTGGACCGTTTGAAGGACGAAATCACCGAAAAACGGCCACATTTGAAGAAAAAGAAAGTGCTGCTTCACCAAGACAATGCACCGTGTCACAAGTCGGTGAAAACGATGGCAAAAATCCATGAATTGGGCTTCGAATTGCTTCCTCATCCCCCGTATTCTACAGATCTGGCCCCCAGCGACTATTTCCTGTTCTCAGATCTCAAAAGAATGCTCATTGGGAAGAAATTTTCGTCGAATGAAGAGGTGATCTCCGAAACTGAGGCCTATTTTGAAGCAAACGACAAATCGTACTATAAAAATGGTATCGAAAAGTTGGAAGGTCGCTATAATCAGTGTATCACCCTTGAAGGGAATTATGTTGAATAAAAAAAAACTAATTTTGCTAAAAAAATGTGTCTTACTAAGGAAGGCCGGGGACTTTTCAATTGACCTCTTATGGTTGAATTTACGATTTGGTAGGATTTTAAATTGCCTAATTTCTATTTATTATAATTTATAACATACCTGAACGATAAGCACAGGCTGTTTTACTGACGTTGATGGAAAAAAGAAAATGTTGACAGAGGAATTTTAGAATGTTTTGTAGAGTGGTAGTGAAGAATATGATGATAGAGATTTAAATCCCACTATAGACTCTAATACACTTTTTAGAAACTTTGGTAACATTGATTACTCTAATAATGAACTGTCTTATTAGGATGATGTTCTTATGTAATAATCATATATAACAAACACACGTTAACGTTGATCGCTTAGATAGCTTCATTGGAAGGTACAAAATAAGTTTACGAAAATATGTGGTATTTTCGCTTTTTTTTTATCGTTTAGTTGATCTTGCTGTCGTGAACGTTTCTTTATTATCCAACGTGTAAATGAGCAAATTGGAAGCACAGGTATGGAAATGAAGCTTTCACAATTTAGACTAGATTTGGCTGAATCCTTGAGCTCTTACGGTCCAACTATATCAACAAAACGAGGTCGTCCTTAAAATTGTGAGGAGAAAAAGCTGCCACCAAAAAAAAGGGAAATCTGTTTCTACTAGAAACCCACTAGTAACAGTTTGGTCTGATAAAACTGACCATCGGTCCGAGGATATTGAGAGAAAACAGCATTGCAAAATGTCATCATTTACAGGTTTTACTAGAATAAGATGCACCAAATGTGATGTTCCTCTAAGCTTGAATAAAAATAATAATTATTTTAAAAATTATCGTTTTAAATATATTTCAAAAAGTACATGGTTTTCTCTCTAATTTCTGTGTAAAACTGCATTACCTAATATAACAATCTATAAAAAAAACTTATTGAACTATTTAATATATAAAACTATTGAATTATACTGTTCCCATTTATGTAATTATAACATTTGCCAGTACTTATTATAAATTCAAATCTATTTTTTCATTCTAATCCTCACTCATTTAAGTTATGTTTAAAAGATTATTTTATTACTATATACTTAAATCTCATATTCTGTTTAAATGTTCACAGCTCATCGTTTATAAATATATAAAAAAGAACATAAAACATAAAATATGTACATATACATTTAAGATGTAAATAAATAGGCACAAAAGAAACTGTCAGTTGATGTTTGTTGCTGCTAATTGATACATTTTAGTTTTTTTGCCAAAACAACATAATAAAACAGGAAGTTTATTTTTTAAATATTTTTTATTAACTATTACTGTTATAGAAAACAAATATATATTTTTTTCGGATGAAATTAAAAAAAAAAAAACCATACGTTGTAAAGTTAAAATACCAAGGATGAAATTAAAAAAAATATTCCTGTTATTATTATTGTGTTTTCTAAATATTTTTCTAACGCAACATGAATAAAATAGATAAGAAAGTTGTGTTTGATGCAACTGCACAATTTTCGTATGATGTTGACAAGCGTAAAAATGGGCTATAAACACATTAACCAATGTTAAAACATTTTTAACTTCTAAGAAATAAATGTGCAACATCTTTTACATTACAAATTTTTTTCTTAGAACTTAAAAATATATCTGTCATAATGGTAGAAGATGATAAATTATTGCACGCAAACTTATAAGTATTCTGAAAACAGGGCGTTCATTTATTGTTATAAACATTATTTTTTAAGTATCTTTCTGTTTAGATATATGTTGAACAATAAAATACCGCTTGTGGAATGAATCTTTGATATTGTGTTTCTCACAATTCTATTTCATTGAAGTGAATAAATAATTCACGATTCTTTTAAGTATTTATTTGAGTTCGATACCTTTATTCATATGACAAAACATACTTTTATCGGTACCGACTCACCCTTTCTAATTTTTTAAAAGGAAACAAAATTGTGCTTTGTGGTTTTCGTAAGACTATCTTATATTTTTCTTCCTGAATTTTATTGCAAAAACATTAAAAGATATTAATTTATGTCGTCCAAAGACGTGTGGATTAAGGTAATGTGATTTAAGAGATCACACAGATATTGGCTTGGTCATTCAATCACGTAAGGTCAAATATCAATTACATTAGAGATTTATCCACGAAGTTATAGTTCATGAGTTTATGATATCGATATTAATTCAGTCATATTCAACATTAACATTGAGAGAAAAATAACGTTTGTAACAATTAAAAGTTTTGAAAAAATAAATTTAAAGAGAAATATTCAAGAGTTTTTGATGATCAATTTCATCCCTAATTGTATTTTAGCGTTTGCATACGTTTGAGAGGATATATTTCTTTCTTTCAAAATTTCAGTAAAAACAAGTTCAAAATTATTTCAGAAGCTGATACTTTTTTACACTACAGGCTTAGTAAAACAAAATAAACTTTTAATAACTTTCCTTTGAGCGTATTGGTCAAAATGCAGTTTAACCCTACGTTTGCCGCGATTTAAAAAAAAAAAAAAAAAAAAAACAGTAAATCGACGTATTTTTACAGAGTTACACGAAACATTCTACAAATCGCCAATTAAAAAAAACATAAAAAAATTTACAAGCCTATTTGACTGAACCTTTTGTCAGAATTGGTGGTTTATCGCCGTACAAATGTTTTCGTCGTCAAGTGTGTCATGTTTGCATCACTCCCGGCAATGATTTAGGTTGATCGATTGGTTTTATTAAGGTCGCACAACCCGAGGACGTTAATAAAACGTCGTAATGGAAGTCGTAATTTTGAGCGTCGGTCAGGTAACGAGGATGACACCTGAGCTGGCACCTCCCTTTCCTATCTTCCACACCAATGGTAATGACAATGATTCAGACGGCTCCGCTACAGGATGCAAGTAGTACTGCAAATTAAGGAGTACAAATAGGATTACAATCAGGATCCAAGGAGTACAAATAGGATTAACGTGTAAGTCAGTCGAAGTTTCGGAAGTGTGAAAGCCGGGACTATAGGCCTTCCGGAGAGCACTGATGGTTTTTATTTTACTTAAAATAAAGCTTTTATTATATATATTTTAAGTTCTCAAATTATTCCAATGTATCCCCGAACCAAATAGAACATCACAAGTGGGATCAAACTGCATTCCATCATATATTGGAATTGGTAACGATTGCAATTCTAAAATTGAATTGAGAAATTTTGAATTTATATCTGTAAATTAATTTAATGTGTGTAATATATTTTTTATTACAATTCGCTTGATTATGTAATGCATTAGGTAATAAAAGGCATTTCACGCATTAATTAAAATAAATTCAATTAATCAATTTAGATAAATTCAAAATGTCTCACTTCAATTTATGAATTGCCGATTGTAATATGTGAGTAGAATGCGATTTCACCTCACTTGATGTCTTTTATTTAAGGCACAGAACACAAGCAAACCTACACAACAGCTCATGGGACTCTAGATATCGAAAAATACACTTGTTATGGATGTTATATATATATTATGTATTGCAGTTATGCGAAAAGTAACCTTTTTAGTTTAATAGACTATAAACTAATTAATAATGTGTGTAATAACATGAATTCCCCTTCAGATGATGCAAATTTTGCCACACTATTCATTTAAGAGGTGATGTTTAACTTTGGGGTATGTTAGTAGGTATTCGATTTGTAGGATATACAAGTTTAACAACTGTTATACAGACATCTTTCGTGATCCTTTTGGCGCCTAGCAAATTAACAGGAGATATTACTTTACCGAAATAAATGGAGATTACAGAGCAAATGAATCACTTCAGGAATAGTTAGAGAACATTCCTATTCAACGGATGATATTCTTTTGAATTTAACTACAAATTGCTCATATTCGTAAAAATAGAAGGCTCTGCTGATAATAAAATTGAAGGAAACTCGCATCATAATAAAGTCATATGACATGAGTTGGCGCTAATTACGCATTATTATGGGAAGTACAAAATCGATTGGATTTTTTAAAGGAATTTTGTCGTGATTAACGATAATTTGTAAGTTGGATAAGATAATAAATTTACATTAGATCAAAGTAGTGATTTAGTTCGTCAGAATTCTAAAATATTTTTCTCGCAAAAGCGTGAAGTGCTAAAGTTCCATGTTCTATAAATAATACAGAAGTATAGATTGAATATTAATAATATAAAGCTGAGATTTGTAGACACCAGGTTTTTAATAACATAATTATAAACTAATTTTGGAACGTTTTATTTAATTATGATACTATGATGACTATAACAATTAATATAGGAACTGATATTTAATGTGCAAGATTTAACTATTACATATTTATTATATATATTTTATCAGTTTCAATATTATTTCTTCAATGTAATATGAGATAGTAATTATACAAGGAATATAAACAAATTTAGTTAGTCACTACCTTCAGAATTTTCAACCTTTCGAAGGGAAAATAAAACCTCTAACAAGAGACATGTATACCGATAAAAAGCGATATAAAGTGTAAGAATTTAGTAATGAGTAAATATTATCTTACAAATGGAGTTATATTATTGTAAGCTCGCTGATAAAATACCAGTAATAACTAAGAAAGTATAGAAGAATTGATCATTTTTTAGTAGAATCATAACACCTCTCTCTTCGTAACTCCACGAAATCCTTTTGTTAACCTAAATCACAAACTTTAAGTCTTTAACTGAAGTTATAACCACAGATATATCAAGCTTCAATAAAATGAAACAGGTTTTTAGTCTAATCATTTTTTTTTTATGCTAATATGTTTTCTATTATTTCACTCCCTCAACTCTTTTAATAACATCTTTTGCGTAAATATTAAATACGAAGCTTACACTGTTACTTGGATCCAAGCAGATGATTATATAGTTACGGCGATACTTTAATATCAGCTTCTACAAGGTAGAGTCGGGTCCTTGCTTCAGCAAAATCAAATTAATTTCATGCACTCATATTTCCACACTATTCAATTTCTTCTCACTTCTACTTCCTTTCAACTAGTTTCGGCATACTCTATATATCCATTTTCCATTACACTTCTTAGGTCTAATTTATTTGCTTAGATCACGTTTCATTTGATTGGGGCGAGGTTTTAATTTTCATAATTTAATTTATACAGAGTTGATAAGGTAATTAATAAGAGAACGCGAATTGTCCATCGTTACAGAATATATCTGTTTTACCATTCCTGAGTTCGAATGATCCATTATAATGCTTCTTGATTTCTGTTTTGAATACACCGTATAAAAAGGTATCGCATGACTTTTGATTTTTTTCCTAGAAAATATAAATAAAAAAGACAGAAAAAGTCAGAATAAAAATTTGAAATTAGTTTTTGACTTTTTCTCGAACTAGGAATAAACGTTTTCAAGATGAAGGATGCAGAATGCTTATATCGAAAGATTTGTTAATAAACATGTCTTATGGGATACAAACAACTTAATATTCCAAACAATTTTGAAGTCTCCGTATTTTGCTAAAAGCTTTGAGTAATAAAAATAATAATCTTAACATTTCTTGAAATAAATTTTGTTCCATTGGAATAAAAACTCCTTTGCTTATGAGGAAAACGAAAGAAATAGGATTCTTATTTTTTGCTTAATGGTTTTATTTCAAAAGAGTTTTTTGGGGAGAAATACAAAATCTAAAAGTAAATTTAAAAGAATAAGTTTAATAAACATGATCAATACAATGAAGTGTTTATTGATTTTATACCTTAAGCATTTATGTTTGTTTACAAACTATCCAAAAAAATAAATAATGCTTCTTTTTAAAATCAGAATCAAATTTTAATTTCTGAGAGTAAAATGTCTAGATACAAAAGTCTACTGGTGAACGTACTATGTTGAAATTTATTATAATAATTATTTAATATTTTTTCCGTTTTTGTCTTTGATCTTAAAAAAAGGTATGGATTCAGAATTCTTAAATTATGCAATGCATTTGTGTAGTAATTTAGTTTGGTTTTTCAGCTACTCAACAAATAATGTAACAAAAATATAAAATGCAATTCATATCTAAATTTTGAATTAAAAATGTAATAAGATAAAAGACCACATGTCGTGTCAATTATGTTTCAGTCAACGATATAATCATGGGTATGCAGGGTAATGCGCGTTAAATGTGTGTAGCAGTTGAAACGTTTCCCAATGATATGGTGGGTAAATAAAGGTACATAGGCATCATCTAATTGTGAACTTTGTCACTTTACCTTTGTTAAAAATTACTAAGTCTTTTGCCTACGGCCCGTGCGTTGCTTCTTTGTGCGACGTTAATGGACTATTGCACAAAGTTTGAGATTTAGAATTCATTTTCTGATATTTGCAAAGAATGGAAAATGATATTAAATAAATGTTGTGGATTGTATTAGTGAAACACTTAGAGTTATGAAAGAATATACCTCTAAACATTAGGGAAACACATTGTTTTAAATAAATTTGCACTTATTTACATAAATAAATAATGTCAAATAAACTATCCATAATTTAAAATGTAGCAAAAAATGAAGAAAGCTTCTTATGCAAATCAGCGTTCAGGACGTGAAAAAACTGAAAGAAGGTAAACTTGTAATCAGATTGTTGCCCTAGAGCATTTTTTTGTGTGCCTTCCTTCATTTAAAATAATTAAAGCTCCTAAACATTTATCTGCATCTTATTTTCTATGTTGAGTTTTGTTTTACGCATACTCTCCATTTTATGCCCATGCATGGCTTTCTCACATAGTTTTCTTAACTTCTTTGCTTGTTCCCCAAAACTTCAGAAATGATACCAATGGTGTCAACAAACAACCCCTTATTGCGTTACTAATGAACCTTTAAAGGTTTTTCCAAAATGCGTAATTTTGATTCTAACTAGTGCAGTTACTTTCAATTAATCGCTTTCAAGCTTAGTTGCCTTTGTGAAGGAAACGATAACCATTCGAACATAATTGGATGCCGCCTTTGAGAAGGATCACATTGAAGGACTGCATGAAGATGGATGGTGATTCCTACAGATAGCGCGTCACATTGGTTGCTCAGATGTTACAGTTTTTTTACTTTTGGCTGATTGGGAACAAAGAAGTTATCACTCACGACAATAAAGAGCATGGAGAGCTTTAAGGACTACCAGAAGAGAAAAACGAAGAATTGTCTGGCAAGCATGAATCACACCAACTACTACAATTCCAGATACTATGTGAACAGTGATGTTATCTCTGCAGCATCAAGTAAGCGTCAATACCATTAGAACATGGCAGCATGCTTCTGAATTGCTTTTAGTAAGATCATTACGGAGATTACCCGCAACACATTAAAAATATTACCAAAGATTGCAATGTTGCTGCGAAAAAGCAGCATGTTTCGTTGCGAAATGACAGTGGATCCTCTTTAGTGACGAATCTCGCTTTTGTCTTAGAGAGAATAATGACCATCTTCCCAATCCGTCAGTGTAGAGGCAGTGGCGAGCACTAAAATGAATTATTTGTTGTCACTCGTCATAGATCCAGAAAAGTGGGCATGAATTTATGGGTTGTTATTTTATACTATTCTGAATCATCTTTGGTCTTCATCAGAGTCACTCTGACTGCACAAAAATATGTCAGTGAAGTCCTTCAACCTCAGTGGTCCTTTCTTTCATGAATGCCTATCCATGTCTTATATTTCAATAAGATAATGCTCTGTTCATTCCAAGAGCTGGCTACACAGTAATGGACAGTAAGCCGTGGCTATCAGCATCGTCACACCTGTCAACCCCTAAAAAACTTATGGGACGCTATAAGGGTTCTGTTAAGCCTCCATCGCTACAGAATTTGCATGAACTACATGCCAAAGTTCACTCTTCATGGGATGAATGGCATATAATCTGTGATTATATGCCACGGCGTGTGGCAGAATGCTTTAAAAATAATGGTGGCCCAACATTTTAGTAAGAGTTGTAATTATTTTGACCAATGAATTTAGTAAAACCCCGTTAAGGTTTTAATTATTTCTTGTTGTTGGTAAATGCTATCTTACTTTCAAATATCACTTCAATCTGACTATTCCTTCTAGGTGTAATTCGTGTTTGACATCGAGTGTACGTGAAATTATGGGAGAAGAATTAGACAGTCATAAATAACTTTCGATACAGTTAGGTAGAATATATTTTTCGTATCTACCCACCACAAATTATTGGGGTAAACGAGTATTTTATTTGACAAAATGGATAAGAATTTGATTAGTCATCGTATAATTGTTTTAAGTGGTGTACTTTATAATGAACTGTTGTCCTGAATTCCTAAAATGGAGAGTGAAGATGTTCGTATTCGTTACTTTGTAGCAAGTGCTCTTAATTACTAAATTACACATACTTCTTAAAATTTAATTGAACATTTTATAAGCTTATAAATTCAACTGTAGAGACGTCAAAAAAAGGACAACACTGTTTGTTATCTATCTTCATAGAATATATAAGGTTGTCTTCTCACGAATTCCTTTTAACTCATTTCAATCCTTTGTTATATTTAAACAAAAAAGTCTTAAATTACGGATTCACTCGTACTCAGGGAGACACTCTTGTACATCAGATTCGACTTCTATTACTTAATAAATAGTCAGTTTTAACTAATTTTATGACAAATGATTAATTATAATATATCCTTTCATCATCTATCAGCTTCTGGTTCTCATCTGCCTCCTTTATTATTCTTTTCAATTCTTTTTCATTTATATAGTATTATCCCTAATTTAAATCACTACACTTCTTGTTTCATATAATGCACTTTATCACGTTTCATTTGATTGGCAAAGAGATAGAATTTTATGCAGTTCCAATTACAGAAAGTCCCCAAGTTTACGCGAATAGCCTCAAGTCACAAAGTGATGGCTTGGGAATTTAAGCAAGGTAATAGCTCTAAGGAGACAGCTGAAAAGATATGCTGGATGTATGATGAAAAATTTAATAACTCATGGGACATTTAGAAATTGTTTTGCAAAATTTCGTTCTGTAGGCACGACCTTAAGAAACAAGATGAGGGTGGGATATCCTTTCATACTTGATGACAGTATTTTAGCAACCCCCAATCAGAAAGAGATATAGCAGAAAGATTAAATACATCACCATCTACAATTTGCTGCTACCTGGTGAAATTAAGGAAAATGAATAAGTTCGAAGGTTAACTATCTCACAATCTCAGTGATCTGAATAAAGAAAAATGCATGTTAATCGACACACATCTGCTCTCATGGGTAAAAATATAGTCCATTTAAGACAAGATTATGACAGGCAATGAAAAACTGGTAACTGTGACAATATCGTTCTCAAAAGGGTCAACCACCTCTATCAGATTCAAAAACAAACATCCATGAAAAAAAGATTTTATCGCGTGAGTGGTGGAGCTATCGAGGTATAATTCATCACATGTTGTAAATCAAATTTAACAATTCTTGTTAATATACTCTTTCAACAGTTGCAAAGAGTGGGATACAAACTTCGTGAAAACATTCTGGAATTATAAATTGGAAAAACGTTAGTTTTTAGTGATTCAAGAAAAATTTCAGGAGCATGGATTATCTATTTTACCATACTCCCGGACAGACTGTACCATTTCTGTTCATTGCAGAAGTTTTTGAAGGCAAAACCTATGATTCTGAAGAGCAAGCAAGTCAAACTGTAGAAATTCTTTCCAATCCAATCTAATCAAATATTATAAATGAGGAACTGATGAGGAACTGAGGAATAAATCATACATAAGAATGGAATTATTTATGACTCGTCTTAATAAAATAGTTCGTTACTCTTTTCATTTTTCAATTCTAATTCTCTTTTCGAGAATAATTATTTTAAAATTTTATTCATGCATAAGCTATAAATGGGTCATATTCTATTTTTAAAAACAGAAATTTTAATTTTGAATGCACGAGATGGAGTTCAAATTTAGCTAACGCAATAAGAAATTGTTTCGCTTTTAAAATAATTTTCAGCAATTTTTATTTATTTTTAAATACCAAATTATTTTTATTGCATTTTCTGAAACAATAAACAGCTAACAAGATAACAGATTTATTAATAAAAACGTTTTTGTGCACAAATTTATATTTCTACATATGATTTATACGAATATAGAATGAAAATTAGGTATACAATAAATTATTTAAGAACAGGGTATAGTCTTAAAAGTACATTACTTGTAGTTCTTCACAGTTTTATTTTGTGTATGTTCAGGAGTTTGATATTTTATACTCGAAAATGTAGAAAATAATTTAAATGGTTGTAGTAAGACTTAATGATTACTTCTAGATTTGCATTAATTTAAATAATACCTGGTTTTTAGAATCTTATGAAAAATTGAAATTTGAAATATGCAATATAGCTGCTTTTAGCAAAAACGGAATTTAAGTTATATTAATAGAATTAACCCTTAATTAATACCAAACGATGCAAAATATGTTGTAGAAACTCTAAAATTATTTAATTCTAATATTTTTAAGAATACTTAAATATTTTGTATTCTGTTATTTTAATACAGATGAATGATAAACTATTTTTAGAGAACTATTCAACATTTTAAACACTTAAAGAGTTCTTTCATGTGATAACTTTCTTAAAACATGAATGGATAATTTATACTCTCCCCGTACATAATGAAATTTAATTAGTTTTACTCACAGTTATTAAAAATAACAATAAAAAAGTTCAGTTCCATTAAATTCTTAATCAATCAAAACTCAAATTTAAGAGCATCAGTTTTTTTTAATGAAATCATGGGTCATAAATTTTAAGTTCCATAATTACATTTAATATTCACTTTCTAACAGTTCATGCCGATCATAAATCTCTTAATTGATAAATCGATTAATTTTCTTCTCTGCATTTTGAAAAATTCTAGTAATTATTTTGCCATTTATATAGAATCTGTTACATGTCGAAAATTTCCTTAATATCAGCTTCGTTTCTTACATTTAAGAAAATGACCGTATCATTAGCATGATTTTTTTTATTTCTTTCTAGAAAAATTTACTAGGTTCATCACTAGAGCAATGCATTTTTTAAAATTCGTCAGTCAGAACATTTACTTAGTTTTCTGAACGTATAAATTACTCGTAATTAATTAAGGATAAACACGTATACGAATATTTATTAGAATACTGCAATTTTGGTGAAACATTTATGCACGAGCCAAATAATTAAGCTTTTTCTGAGAGATGTTAAAGATACCCGAGGAAGGATTGGAGAGATCCAATTTCCTATTTTAATAAAAGGAACTCTCCCATGCCCGTAATGAAGTTTCTTGAGGAAAGCAGGAAAATACATAAGTTATTTAATAGGCACTTAAAAATGTGTAATAATATTACAAATATTGTGACATTAGGCTATTTGCGATTTTCTCTTCAACAACCTTGGGGACATTATATCAATTTTAATTGTATGTCATTACAATGTTTTCTCAACCAAAACGAAACGTGATTAGGTAAATAAGATGAGGTAGAAGTGAAGTGGAGTGTTATTATGATCATGATATATAAATGAAACAAAATTAATGGGCAACTAAGGGATATAGAAGATAAGGAATCGCTGACTGAGAATTATAATTCGGATTGAAACTCTTCTTTTAGTTTTGGGCAATGAAGGTAGTTCTATTCAAAATATTAAGATACGAAGCTACAGTTGGTGAGAGTTGTTGAATTTAGAACAAGTTAAATGATAAGCTAAGAATTCATTAGTTAATCCTAAGTTAGAATTGATAAGTTAGTAAGAATTGTGACATTAGTTATTCAACAGCGATAATGAATAAAATGTTTTGTTTTGACATGTCTTCAGTTAGAGTTAGACTTTAATGCTTAAAATGTATATTATTAAGATGTGGCGCATGGTTAGGGGAATGAAGGACAGTCGCTACAGTATTACTATTGTAAATTACACTAATTTTAGTCCTGTATGAGGCTTGATTAAGATGTTACTTTTCCATGACTTTACTGATTTTGTTATCATGTTTTCCCAGGCCTTGTTGCATTTGGAAGCTGCGTGTGTTCACTATATAATGCATTATTCACTTTTCAGTAAAGTCCTCCACACCTTTCCCTCACTAGCGCCGTGTGATTATTCTTTCAAACCCATTGAAGTTGAATTCCTGTGGTTGTTGTTGACTTAATGGCAGCTTTAACCTCGACGCTAGAACGAAAGTGATCTTTCATCTTTAGAAAGAGGGGAACGTTACTAGTTAAAAGTTAACTTCAACCTCATTTCCGTAAGGGTCGACACCTCAGCACACCTATTGGAGTTGAGTCTAAAGAAATCAAACGCTTCTTACACAGGATAAGTGTAGTCTTTAGAAGCTACAATAATTTTGAAAATTGGGTAACAAATAAGGAAAATAATGATTTGGATTCATTATTTTTCAATCAAGATTCAAAATAGGATGCAAGAAAATAAATTATGCTTGTATCATGTTGAAGGTGAAATAAAGCAAGTAGACAGAAAAAAGTTTGACAAATGTTTAATTATAGATATTAAACATTTAATCTCCTTTTCAAAACAACTTTAACACGCAGCCTAGAAAGAAAGTTTTTAGAATGGTAGACTTGAGTGTGACAAACTTCTCTTTTTGCAAAGGACCCCTTGAGATGTAAGATTCCAGTCCTTTGTTTTTTCATCAAAGAATTAACTAAAGCTGTGGATTTAAAGTGTTCATCGAGACGCTCGGTTTTCTTAATTTTGAGCTGTTGTCCGATGAAGAGGGTACTTAAAAAATTACGAGTTTTGTAACGTGAAATAAAAGACGCTGAGCTTGTATGTGAAAATTGTCACTTGCAATTAATTTTATGGGCTATTTCAGCAGCTTTGGAACTTAAGCATGAAGAGGCCGACATATGCAGTGGAGGGTGAGAATTACGGCATTGTATAAAAAATGTTAAGACAATCCATTGAAAATGCAAGAAACTGAGTTAAGCGCTCAAGAACTGTCACTCTCTTTTCGGTCAAGGGACCTATCACATAATAAATAAACGTATGTAATGAAATAAGTGAAGTAAAAAAAAACTACAATATATCTTATTGTTTAAAGAGTGCGAGCTTCACAACGAATCACAAGTTCGAGTCTTCATTTAACTAGATGTTGAATTTGTCTTAAAAGTAATGAATACAGAACTTGAAAGAGAAATCGTCTTGGACCATGGGAGCCAAAATTCTTCTCCCTTCAATCTTAGAAATCTATGAAAATAGTAATTTCTTTGCTTAAAAACACTTATGAATGAAAATAGGTGTAATACCTTAGTTACATATAAATACTTTGTTTGATACAGAATTGTTTGATTCAGACTGATTCTTAAGTCTGTTTACCAAACATTAAACAATCAATCACCCTAAGTTTCAGATAAACTTCTCCTCATCCTCTACTATAATTTTCCATCTTACCGAATAAGTTAGAAGATTTTTCTAGCTGAACAACGATATCCAGGGTTCAAAAGTTGTAAGCTCTTATGAGTATTTTTGTAAAATAAAAAATTCTAAAGCAAACTTTCCTAATGATAATTTTTCTTTCCACGATAAGGATAGGTTTTTTTTCCATAAATTATCAAGTAATCGATACATACCCTGAAGCGTATATCATCAGTATAACGTACCATCTTTCATTAAAATTAATTTCTTTAATTTTGACTAAGATTTAATAAGATCAGAATTTGAAAAAAAGTGTTGTAGCTCTTAACTCACGAAGGCTTTCGTGTTTATCTCTTTAGTAAAACTAAATTAGAAACACCTCGAAGTTTTCCTATCAAGAAAAACATTCTTAGCATACGTAATGCAGATTAAGGTCTTAAGTTAATAATATTTACCAAAAAAAGAAGAGATGAAATTAAGATAGATATGGTATAAAAATAGCATTCATCACTCTTTCGCAATTATCATTTTTAATTAGCTTATCTCTTTGCTGATGAATAATTTATTTTGCTCAAATTATATCAATGGTAGGTAAGATAACGTAAATTAATAAAAACAAATTAATGAAGCATAAATGCTTTCATTACTGACAGGGAAAATTTATTTTAGAAAAACTATTTAAATATGTTTGAAATACATCAATAATATTTTTGCTTTATATTTTATTACAAATGTTCACTCTTATTTTTTTCAAATGTAAAATTTATCTTATTTTATTTTATTTCCGGGAATTCAGACTTTTATTAGTTTTTGAGGATTGCTTCAAGAATAAAAATTTATCATCATTCGTTCAGTTTTAATATATTTCTTAACTTCTAAAAATTAGGAATGCATAACTGTATTATTGCGAAGAGCTTTTGATTTCGAGCAATATGAATAATTAAATTATCTAATCTAAGGTATCAAGTTTATAAACCTTATTTTCTGAAACGAGATATAAAGAAATAGTCAGTAACTTATACAAAGCAGTGATGATCGAATCTTAAAGTTGAGTTGTTTATTCTAAAAATGCTAAGAAATTTAAAATTTGCTAAATATTATATATTATTGGGTTTCAAATACTTTACACAAGCTGGCATATAAGGTAGAAGAGTTAAATATCAGGTCAGATGAAGTCGTTGTCACTTCACCGTAGTTTAAATTACAAGTGTGGCGCATTTCTAAAGCAATATTAATTTATGATCTTGAAAAAATTAAGTAAATGTTCCTTCAATTCTAGTAATCCAAAATACAAATCGAATCAGGACAATATATATATATATATATAAACTAAATTCACCGGAGATATAATACACAGAACAAAGGTGAAATAATTGAAAATATAGTTTTCTGCGAAGTGAGGAAAAAGATGAAATCAGCTATGGCTAGCAGTAACGGATATTACACTCCTCGGAATTTTGTTGAAGATGTTTTTGATGAATTGTTTGGGCATGTAGCCCCCGTTGACTTCACATGGTGCCAGAATTGATCTGGTGCAACAGCATTTGGTGTATACTAGGTCAGTCGAACTACAATCATAGACCAGCTTTACTCGATAGGCAGTAGATCGGGAGTATAGAGGTGCCAAAGAGGCAATGAAATCTGGTGGCGAATAATACATACCATATGCGCTCCTTATCCTTGTTGAATACAGCCGCCAACAAACCCTAAATGTAAGGGAGAACAAAAGGCTTCTCAGAGTTCAACAAGTTCTCAGAGGTATAGCCCTGGTGACCATTGTACCGGTAATTCGTTCTAGAGTGAGCACTAATGGAAACGAATATCCCCCTACATATCATATTATTAGATGAAGGACCAGTATGGCGATGCATAAAGCAGTATCTAAATCAACCCAGCTTCACAGTATCTCCAAGCTCTAATCCGACCATCATGATATTATAGACTCAAGTGGGATTCGACTGCAAAGGCTATGTTGTAACATTCAATAGCCTTTGTTCACAGTTCAATGTACCATTGTATACGCGTCTGAATTTGAGAGTCAAAGATCCTCACAGTAATAGATGCCTTACGAACATTCCACTATGCTACAGCATGTCTACCATCATGTGTGATGGTATGACGAGGCAGATGTAATTGGTGCCGTCAGGCAGTCGTTTCTCCCTGCTTCGATCGATTACAGACGCGCATGACTGACGCTTGGTTACTTTCGATACTATCACAGATTTCTCAGAAGGATACAACGCATTCCTTATGGACAACTATTGTACCTCGGCCGAATTTCAAATATAAATAAATAAATAAAAATAAAAAAAAATGCGTGAATAATGCTCGTGTACATCTTTGAAGGATTCTGAAGTTGCCCTTTTCAAATAAACATTTCCAAAAGCAACTTCAGAACTAAACAACGTCATTCTATCTCTTTATAAATAGCTTGTTGGTAACGTTATAGATGCCCATGATGTGCATAAATGTAGAAATTCTAACCAAATTTGCAAATCTTATGGTATATGCACGGTGAAATTTCAGCGCTATTTGGAAGCTTCCTTCGTAGTGTTGCATTAATGGAGACCAACAGTGTCTATACTCTCACATAGGCATCTCTCTCTCTCTTTGTACATATATAATGGATACAAATTTGCGCACCAAGAAAGAATGTCAGAACAAAATAAAATTTTACATAACAAAATAAATTTTACATCGTTGATCTAAGTAAATGATTACAAAATCAAAGAAAAATGATCCTTTATTGTAGGAAAAATTACAAATGGATGGAGGTTTTCGTACCTTGTTAGGTCACCCTTAGCATGAATGCATGATGTGCATGCAAGTCCCATATGATGTCATGCGACATCTCGTTCTACAGTTGCTGTAAATGCGCCATTAATTTGACTCAACTTCTAGGGTGTCCAGCTTGCTGTCTAAATGATCCCAGATTGTATCGATCGGTGACAAATCTAGAGATCAAGTAGACCACAGAAGGATGGAAATGTAGCGGCGGCAGACATGTGAAATCCTTGATGTGTGTGGACGAGCATTGTCTCGTTGAAAAAGGGTTCTGGAAGTGCTGCCATGAGTGGCAACTCATGTCGCTGAAGAATGTCACGATTGTACTTCTGGGCTTTCGTGGTGCATTGGATTAATATTAGGGGTAACCATGTGTCATATACTCCATATCATATACCCCATACGTGTGTCACCTCAAATCCTCACACCAGTTGTGGGAGCGGTGTGCCGCTGTACAGCGAATGCGGAATTGAGACCCCACACGTACACAATTATCATCACTACCCAAATTGAATCTGGATTAGTCGCTAAAGACGACATTCGTTTGCAATCTAATCCCTTCGAGCGAGACACCACTCCAAATGGAGGTGACGGTGAGTAGGTATCAATGACAGTACAAGTAATGGGGGGTCGCAATAGCATATGTCCTTCAACCGAGCGCCTTGCGATGATACGAATTGACCCAGAGGCCTGAAATGAAGGTGTAACCTGTGTATAGATGGTGGATAATGAAACAGTTGGTGCTTTGTGTGCGAGTCGTTTGAGGGTATCCTGAGCCTAGTCGCCGTGTAAAAGACCTCTGTCTTGTCTACTGGAACGTACACGTTTTTGTCATTTAATCCACACCTATGTAACTTCTGATTAAAAAAAACGAGATTTATGTATTTCATGTTTCTCAGAGAAATAAGTATTCTTGCTTCCATATAAAAAGTTGAAAGTATAGAAATTTTATTTAAGTTTTTATAATTATCCACTTTTTTCCCTCAGGTTAGATATTTTTATTAACAAGAAAAAAAAAATCAAACGTTTTAAGAAAAAAAAATCAAATTTTTCTTTGCTTTTACATAATTTTTTTTTATAAATTAATGCTTTCATGTAATATTTCCTAAACTTCTTCGAATCATTTGAATATGAGAATGCATTTTTTAAACAAAAAGATACAATAAGAAAGATATTTCATATTAAATCAACCATAAAATTTTTCTGAGCTTTTGCAATGAACAGGTATAAATTTTTCAAAGCATGAATTTATATTTTGATATTTAATGATATAAATCTAGAATAGATAAAATGAGACTTTGTTTATATTGGCTCGTGTCAAAACTGGCTAAAAATATTGACATATAATGCTTAAGAATACTCATAAATTTGAATGAAAATATGAAATTTAAATTTTTTTTGATAACTGTAAGAGTTTTATGACAGAATTTTTTCAAATAGATTCTACTAGTTAATTATTAAGAAATTAAATGGTAGGTCTCTTAAGTAAAATAGCAATTACTTTATTCATACCGTTGCCATCTCAAGAGCTTGCTTCGCAGCTATAAATATTATGCCGTGGCCAGCAGCATATCCAATCCCTTCGTCCACAGAAACTAATGAGATATTACAGGTCGTTCTGTTAAAACTCCACCACTACCACAAAATTTACAAGATCTACATTCCAAAGTTCAATCTGCCAAGGATTAATTAAATCAAAAAACCATTAAGAGCATTTACGATTCCATGCCACGACATATGGGAGAATGCATTAGAAATAATCAGAACCCAACTCCCTATTTTGAGTGTTAAGGATTTTGTATTTTAAGGAACACAAATACATACGGGGTACTTTTTTTATATAAAAAAATTATTTAGAGAAAAAATTATACCCTTTTGAACTACAGTTTCTATGTAAATAAACTATGTTTATTTAATATTTACAATAAATTACTTAAGTTTCAAAAAATTAATAAATATGTAAAGAATTTTGTAGGAATTTTAGAAAAATTTCAAAACTGCTACATGACACCTAATTTGTATAAATTTAGTATCAAATAATTCTTATGCATTTATCTAGAGCACGAACTAAGAGCTTTGGGCTACTTAAATAAATAAAATTTCAGAGCTAGTTGAAGAACTAGTACACAAGAAATTTGCCGTATCTTACAACATTTTTATACAAATAATAGATCATAATTTAAAAATACTCTTATTATAAACATTAATATAGTTCACGCTCTAGAAAATATTATGAGAAAAGACAATACCGAGTTTCAAAGAAATTTAACAGTAGTATTTTGAGTCCTCTTCTTTTTTAAATTTTCAAAATTACAAAAAAAGAGAGAGAGAGAAATGCATTTTAGTACAGTGTATCATATATTCTTTATATATACACAATTACTTACTTAAAATTCATAAGTTTTATTAATAACACCTTCTATTTGCGCATTTTTAATCATTTATTTTTCTTTTTTGCTGACCTATTTTTTTTTCTGGCAACCTTTACCATTGACAAAGAATATCGTTTTCACTTTGATACTCGAAATTCATCAAGTTCCGCAAAACCTTTTAATATAAATACACTAATAGGTATATCAAAATGCTTCTATCTAATATCTAATAATACCTGAAATCCCTTATTAAACTGAATTACTGTCGTGTACCCTTCTAATCGTGGTATTGGCAATTCAACAAAAATGTCTTTGGAATGAACTTTCACAGAATTCCATTGAAGCATTCATTTGCATTTTGAGTTTTTCCTGGTAAGCATTTTTCTAATACGGTTTTATCGCATAACTTCATGTATATTGGTTTGATAACATTAATCAGATTTTATGGAAGTCATTTAGAGTTATCCTTGTAGATTTGTTTATCATTTGATATGACTCGTTATTATTTGTGGTGCAACAGGGCATTGGTCGTACATTGGTTGTTTTGCATTTGAGGAAAATTGAAAAAATGCCACAGTTACTGCACTTTGCACATCTTCTAATTCACTCACATTATCACCAATGCCTTAATAATTTTGAAATTTATCGATGAAAGCATCCATCAGTTTTGCCCGTCCTTCATGTCCTTTTGGTTTTGATTTTAATTTTCTTAGTCTTGTCCCAAGACGTTTTTATTTTTGTCCAATACACTTGATTTTGATTACTGTATTCTGAACATAAACATCTCTTACAGCATCATATCTCTTTGAGTCTCCGTCGTCACAAAAGTTTACTAATTGCAGTTTCCTCATTTCAACAGATCGTTCAAAAAGACGATACATACCAACAAGTTCTAGAGCAGCAGATGATCCTGTAATTTTTGCACATTTGTGAATGGTGATCAACTCTTCGTTTTTTGAATTGCTAAGTCTATATACTTTTGACATAAACCCAACGCCTATTACCTTCCATGCACCTATTGAGATAACAGAGATATATCCATTCAAGGATGAATATCCTTTCCGTTGTTAAGTGCCATCAAGCGACACACCATATTGAGATAATTCAGCATCATTTCCCTTGCTTCTAATTTCCAATATAGCTTCATTCATTTTATTGCATGCTACGTAGCTACCAGCAATTTCAAGTTTTTTTCTGAAGGAAACCAAACACTTTCTTTGACGGAATGTTTACATTGATAGCAGTACAAAGTTTCTTGGCTGCAGATAATCCTTTACCAATGACTCTCGTGCCAAAAACAAATGCAAGATTAACGTTAGGCAATTTGTTTACCTCTTTAGAAGAGCAAAAAGAGAAGTAATGGTCACGGGATTCCCATTTTAAATAACATTACCGTGTTGTTTATGTGAAAAAAGTAAATGAATCGGAATACCATGTGATATTTGTTATGCTTATTGATTTTATCGTATTATACATCTCGTCGAAACCTATTTAAGATCAAATTATTGAATAAACTTTTCTTTTTAATTTATAAAATACAACACTCTGAGATCCACGAGAACAATTTTTATTTTACTTTTTATTAGTCTTTTTCACACGTTTGAAATATTTATTTTTGCAAGTTGCAGAAAAATGTTAAGTTTTGGAAACATTTTCTAATGTTTTACTGAATAGCTTTGATCGAATACTTCTTAAATAAAAGAATAAACTCTCTGCTAATCATATACTTATAAAAAACTGTTTATTCATATATTTGAAGATTTTAAAATTCTGAGAAGTAAATTAATGCGTATGTGGGAGTCCGATAACTGCGTTGAATAATGCGGATTGAAATGAGCAGAAATTTTTTAAAAATCCTTTTGATAGCGTACAGATATCATTGTAATTACCCAGTCGAGTAAATTCCTTTTGAATGCGATTATAATTTTTCTATTTTTAAATGCTTTTGAAAATGTCCTTTCCATTTCATAGCATGAGCATTTTGTAAAGCAAAACGAAAAGGGAGAAATACGTGATTTTAGGTAACTATCTTCATAAGTTACCTAGAAATCAATGCTTAAGCCATTAAAATGTGGAAAACTCGATGAAAATAACGTTATCACTTAACGATCTTAAGTGATAAAGAGGCTGCACCCTATTAATTAAAAACGTTATTCGAATCGAAACATACAGCAGAAAAATTAATTTTAATTAGGTAGCAAAATTAACACGATGCTCTTCAAGCACCCTGTTAATTATAACACTGTTCATATCGATATATGCAGTAGAAACTGCTAATTTTAAAAGGGTAGAAAAATTAAGACGATGCTTTTTCTCTTCAAGAGCGCGTTTATAATCTTAGCTATCTTTCACCGAAAACTGAATCTATAATGGCGATATATATATATATATATATATATATATATATATATATATTGCGGAAATCAGACAGGCTTTGAGGTGTTCAAATTCTTTATTTGTTCATGATCAAAGTCAGAGGCTTAAAATCGTTGTTCTGCACTCAGTGCAAACCGATGACAGACAAAAGGAATTAAAAGTTGAATCGTATAATTTTATTGCCATTACTGTTCATTAAGCACTCTTTACTTTAAGTATCGATTAGACGGTAAAGCTTGAACAATTTCGCTCTATGACTAAGAAAAGAAATGAAATGGAACTGAATTTTAAGTTTGGGGTATCTTTGATGAGAAAATAATTATTTAATGTCATAATATGCGAATATGCAAGGCAGGTAAACAAAGATTAAATGGAAAGTAGAATATTTTAAAAATACACACACGCATTCACACACACACACACACACACCGATATATATATATATATATATATATATAAATCACCCAAAAGTATTTATAAAAGGTGCAATCTTTCCTTCGCACTATTTTCCTAAATTTCTATATCGAATAAACGCCAAAAATAACTATTTTTGTTACCAAGGGATCAATTAATTATCAGGCAGCAGTATATTTTCTTAGCAAAGTTAATTATCAGATATTCATGATTACTGTTTTAATCTCTACGGATGATTGAAACCTAAGGCTTATGATACATAAGGGATTCAATTAATGCATCAAAATTCATAACCATTAGTGAGCCTAATGCGACTGATGAGACTAGAAAGCAGGGGATTATGGGATTTCCTAGTTTCAAATTCTTTTCATATATACAATGAAATTATAAAGAAAAAGAAAAATATTAACCAAACTTTCAAAATAAATTTAATTTATTTTATCTTTGATGCATGTTTCGGTTATGTTTCAGTAAAGGGAAAATGACTCACTGAATAATAATAATAATAATAATAATAATAATATATATATATATATATATATAGGAGAAGTAAAGAAAATGTTATTAGGATTGAAATTGATTTTGAAATTAGCAATGGTGATAGCATTTACTATATTACTAGAATTGTCAAAAGTTTGTTTTAGTTAAAATACTTGGATTCTTATTCGTTTTTTGAAAAAGCTTTTACTCATTTTAATTATTGCAAAGCAGCTTATTAGCCATAAGCAATTAGGGTACTAGCATTTTATTTAAATTTTAAAAAAGCTCCTTATATTTTGGTTGATATAATTTTTTCTTTTCTTTTTAGAGAATAATAATATTCGTTTCCTAATAAGTATTGTAATCCAAACCCGAGAAATTTTCATCGGTAATTTACCGCGATGGGATATGCTAATAATTAGAATTTCAGCGCAGACGCACATCATGGACACTACCATCAATTAGAGCAATATGAAAGGAGAAAAGAAATCCGTTTTGTGGTATTACTTGTTTCTTGCTGTTTTTCTTAGTGAGCAGTTTCAGTGCGTTACGTAGAGGAACGCGAGCATCATTCAAGAATTATTTTCAGTTATCACAAAAAATAGTATGTTATAAAGAATGTGGTTATCCTTCTAGAAACCAATAATCGTGTCGGATATAACCAAGCAAAATTGATTCGGCAAAATGATTTCAATAGCTTTCCTGAGAACACAGCCATTGCAACCTAATACACTATGTAACAATTAAATGACGTAACAAGAAGAAATTGTCCGATAGAGACAAACATTGGCAGATAGGAAAATGATGTACAGAATAGAAAATGATTCAAATTTCAGAAAATCGAATGATTTATTTCAGAGTTACATAGTTACAAATTAAGGAACAAAATAAGGTATTAACCCACCTCTAACCTGGATGTAAGCTTCCACTTGACATGGCATAGAGTGATAAAGCTTCCTGATGGTCTCCTGCGGTATTTCTTGCCAAATTTGCTCCAATTGTCGTCGGCCAGGTCATCAACATTCCCTGGGAGATGCAGTCGCCTTAACATCATATCCAAGACATACTCGATTTGAGAGAGATCCGGCTGACCAAGGAAGTGTTTGACAAGCTGTAAGACAGTTCGACTTACCACTGTGTTGTAAGTGTGCCTCTAATGATGACCAACGAGGTTCTTGCTATCAAGAGAAATGGCACCCCATACCATAACTCCTGGTTGAGGGACTGTAGGGTGTGCTATAGTGAAAGCAGGATCGGCACGCTGCCTTGGGCATCTCTAGACATGTCTTCGATGATCGTCAAGACACAGTTGGAAGCGGGATTCGTCGCTAAATACTATACGTCCTTAGTCAGCATCATTCCAACCTGAACGAGCCAAGCACCTTTGTAATCTGGCTCGACAGTGTGCAGTCGTGAGTGGCAGGTGGCGTAGTGGTCGGTACGAGTGTAGATTTTGTTCTATTAGCCGTCTGTGAATGGTCATGGTGGAGACTCGTGTTCAGTCGCATGTCTCATGGTTGATAACGATGAATCAGGTTCTATGACATCTAATCTGACAATCACCCTGTCCTCCCGATAGACCGTGGCCCTAGGTAGACTGCTACCCTCATGACGCTGAAATCTGCCATTGTCCACCCATTCTTACCAGTATCTTCTAATTGCTGGCAAGAATGGTTGGACAATGGCAGATTCGACCCATAAGACGACCGATTCTCCAATTTCCCTACCTGCCTCTTTTAATTCAATGATACAACCTCTTTCAAACTTTGACTGTTGCTCGTAATGAGCTCGAATCCTGCGGTGAGGTATTTTTTCAGTCGTTGAAAAGTATCCTAAATTGCAATGGCAATGCAAGAGAAAATTTGACCATCAAATTGAGAATCGCTTCTTATATACACCTGCTATGTGCGCAGTTTCGATGCGCTGTAGCTCCCGCTATTTATTCATTGGGCACCAAATTTTAATAATTAGCATGTTCGGTTCAAATGTCTTTGCATACGAAATTTCATTACAATCGAACATCTCCTTCTTGGTGCGTCGTTTTTTTTTTTTTTTTGTTTGTTTGTTATGGAGTGCATTTGTAAAAAGCGTTGTAACGTAAGCTTTTAATATTTTAAAATGTTTCCTATGCAACTGCATGATAGAATTAATGTTTTTATTTATATTGTCTATAAGATATTTTCTATGTTAAAAGATCACCTAAATAAATTTTACATCGGATGTTTGAAAAATTGTTTGATAAGTTTGGAATAATAAGAAAAGGTCTCCATAAAAGTCAAGGCATTTTTGAAAGAAAAAATCCTTTTTGAGAGTTTTTGACTGATACAAGTATAAAAATGTTAATACGCGAAGAATTATGGCTTCATTCCCTGATAATCCTTTATTAAGTTTGCTATAAAGGAGTTTACAACAAATTATTCAGTTTTTGAAAGTGCATTTTGAAAAGACACATAAAACCTTCTGATATGCAAATTTAAATATAAATTTGCTTCTCACATACGAGTAAAATATTACTCACACCTGCATTTAACATCCATGTAAGGATTTTTGATCCTTTCACCAAATTTTTTTTCAAGACTTTTGATATTTTAATAAGAGCTATTGATATTCAAACTTGAGTAAATATTCATTTCATCATTATAAATGAAGCAACATTGGAAAAATATCTTTACAATAAACTCATTTTTGGTAAAACATTTGAAAATACATTATATTAGTCTTTAAATAAAACCTTTTCAAGGCTTGTTATTGGTGCTTCAATGAGATTCCTATCTACGAGTATTTTTTGTTAATTACATTCTGTTTGAGTAGGTGTAGAATGATTTCAAACGCAATTCAAACAAATTTAAGTCTAAAATAGAAAAAATTGAATTTTAGAAATCTACATAATTATGAATAATTCTTTACATTTAAATTACAAAATCTGTTAGCTTAATAAAGGATTATTAGCATTTTAGTTGAGAGAAAAATTATTTGAAGCTCTTTAAGCCACATTCATTTAGGTTTGCACTGTTGTAAATGATTTAATTGCAATATAGATGTAGGCTTCATTTTTACGCAAGGTAAATGTAACTAAAGCAGCGTAACTTTATTTAATTAACAAATGCTTCAAGTAATAACAATTTCTATGAATTTCATACACTTCAAAATATTTTAATAAAATCTAATCATAATGCTGAACAGTGCATGGTTAACTTTCCTTGTATTAGTTAGGAAGTTTGAATTCCATGCTCGTTTTAAAAAGGCTATTCTTACGATTTTCATACTCATATCACAATGAATAATGATTTTAATAGCTTTAAGTAAGTGATTTAAATGTAAATTGTATTATTATTCAGTTAACGATGAATATTTAGAATTGCGAGAGTAGGTGAATATATGACGTTTACATTAATTATTAATATTAGAATCATAAGGCGATTACTACGATGCATTTAACGTTGGTTCCACTGAAACGCAATTAAAACAGAGTTAGCTTTCGGTTTCTGTTGCTCCTATTGGAAACATCCTTATGACATAACACTCGCCTAAAATCTTTGATGGAATTAAATCATTCTCTCCTCCTTAAACTTATGACTATAAATTAAACTAAACACGATTTATCATTAACACACTGTTAAAATTTAAAGTACAACTTTATTTTCGTGTCTAATTTGAAAAAAAAAATGTATATGAAAATGGGAAATTTGGAATAAATATGCTCTAAGCATTTAGTTAGTGAATTTTTCGTAATTTTAAATACAAGCGTGATTTACAAATAAAAAATAACTTTTTTACACAAGTCCACTGTTTGATAGAAAAAATATCACAGATATTTTTTTGTCTAAGAAGTTGGATAAATGAGTACATTATGTGTCCACAGTAAATAAGTATACTACTGCTTCATCGATTAGGATGGATACACTCTATTCAAGACTCATTGGAAAGAGATCGTCTTATACAAGGTGTATCTTTTAAAGAACACGACTGACGATGCAAAACATTTTATTTTTATCTCAAACATATTTAATTATTATATCACCTTCAATGTACACCAATCATCTATTCCCTCAACGTTCAATATAAATGAATCTTCCATTGTTCGAAACAATGCTGGAAATCTTCTTCTGTTAGCTCCTTCAGGCTGCTTTCTCTTTCGCAGCAACAGCGGACTCAAATATTGTTCCTTTTCATGCAGATTTCACCTTAGGAGACAGATAAAAGTCACATGGGGCAAGATCTGGCGAATGAGTTGGATGGTTTAACTTTAGAATGCTATACTTGGCTAAAAACCTCTTGACTGCCAGTGAGAAATGATTTGTCCTTCCACAATTCTGGTCATTTTTCTTTCATGTCGTTAAGAAAGTTCGTGAAGATAGTAATGTTGATTAATAGTTTGACCTTCAGGAACTAAGGGAAAGTACATAATTCCATGAATATCGAAAAAAAAAAAAAAAAAAAACAGTCATCACATTGCTATGAATTTTGATTTACTCATTCAGTTTTTGGCTCTCAGTGAAGATGGGCTCTTCCAGTGCATGGACTGACACTTCGATTCAGTATCATAAGGAAAAGAAATCTACAAATCGTCACACATTATAATCCTTTCCAATAAATTTGGGTCATTTTCAGGGGCATTCAAAGTGTCACTACAAACATTGTTCAAACGTGAGAATCTTAGACAGAATTTCAGCACACACTTTTCACATGTTAAATTTGTTTTGTAAAATTTGCCGTATGGATTCTTTGCGAATTTTTAAAGCTTCGATAATCTCTCGAATACTTAACTGATGGACAGATCAAACCAGATTACCGATTTTTTGATACTGTCTTCCGTTTTTGACGTGGGAGGGTGACCCGGGTGAATATCACCTTCGTCGTCTTCTCGGCCATCTTGAAAATGCTTAAAACTCAAAATAGATGCAAATTTCCATATACTAGTAGCATAGTTATATAATATTCAACTCGGTATCCTTCCTGTTATTTGAAACCTCTAATTTATTAGCATCTTCACAAATAAAAATCTTTGATCATTGACAATGATATTAAAGAAGCCCCTACAAAACAATTTCCTATTTAAATTTTGTGGAAGATTGGTTAAACTGCAGAAATATTTTAAAAAAATTATAAACATATCTTTTGGAATAAGATTTAATTCAAAAACTAAAGAAAGCAAGGTACAGATAAAAAAAAAGAATATTAAAGTCAAAGGCGTCTGCAATGATTGAATCCTACAGACGCTGCAAATTCTTTTTAACAAGAAAAATACCGTGAGATCTCTTGAGAATAAGAATAAAATTTAATGCTTGAGAGGAAAAGAAAGCCAAAGAATAAACTTTGAGATTTGAAGTGAAAATCGAAATAATCTTTATATTTTGATGAAAATCAGAGAAAAAAAAAATAAAAGGTGATTCTAACCTTCTTTCCAGTTGCGGAGAATAAGATATTAAAATGATTTTTATGTCTATCATAAACTTCTCTTTATATAAAATTTCTTGCTGAGACTTAGTTTATTGTTCGCATTTCAATAGATACTAAAAGACAGAAAAAGAATTAAATGCTCAGTTCTAAACTATGAGGGAAAAGAAGTATTAATCCCTTTATATATTTATGTAAAAGGGGTTTATGTTTCCTTTCGAATTTTTTTAAATTAACGATTCACGAACAGATTATTAAATTTTTTGAGTTTGAAATATGTTGAAGAGATATTTTTTGTTCCTTTTCTCTGTTTCTATTCGTATCATAAATATTTTCAACTTTCTTAATCTTAGACATCTGTACAAAGAGCTAACAAAGTAAAAAAATAATTTTAAAGTTTTCCCTTATAAACTCAGTTTTTTGACTTATCTTTTACCTTATTCGTTTTATTAAAAAGTAAAAGATAAGTTTTTGAGGAAAACATATTAGATTTTTTCATCGCCTCATTTTATCATTTTCAAGATAATATGATACAATACGAGTATAAATATAGCGTAATTTTCTTTGAACATGTGCATATTATTGTTTATTCACATGATTGCTTTCCCCCCAAATATTTCTTTTATTTTTCTCTTATCCCTCACTTATCCTTCACTTTATATTATGAACGTCCAATTTGATTATATTTGTAATTGATATATTTATAATTACCTGAGGTAGAATTTATCTTACATCGAACACATAACATCGTTTATAATATTAAAAATTAATATTAGTTCTGAGTATTGTTAGAATATTTTTACCTAAATAAAGTTTATGGAGAAAAGAGGAACCTTTTTTGAATGTTGTCTCAAGTAACTAGGGATTTGTTAAATTCTACATCCATGCTAAGAAAAATTATAGCAACTATATCTAACCTATACTTACATTCGTATTATAAATAGATCTGTTTGATAGGAATCAAATAGACATTTATTCATAAGGAACATAAAGAAATGCTACATTATTACACATAAAGAAATGCCACATTAAATGATGAACTTAAAAAGAAATTTTGAAAAAAAAAAATGAGGTAAAATTTCTCAGTTAAAACAAACTTAATAATTTGTTTCATATGCAGTTACTATTATAAAGAAATCACTCATAAAACTAAGGAATTTGGGTTAGTTTGGACATATATTAGAAAAAAAATTGTGTTAAAAAGTATAATGCTAGAAATTTCTTTTAATGAATTTCTTTTAAGAATAAACGTCTTAAAAAGAGTTAACCATCACTTTTAATTTCTTCTATTCATGTTTCATTACTATAATTTGTGAAAACAGATAAAAACTCTTGCTTACTAGAAATCAGATAAAAAAACATCTTTTTAATGTGAAGTACTAATTTTAGAATAACAGAACAGTTATTAGGTTACTGAAAATATTTAGTAGACAGATTAAGAAACGAAAAATATAAAAAACAGAAACATTGAA
>BMAW01001818.1:295257-307173 GCA_019974015.1 Nephila pilipes | reverse complement strand
ATATATATATATATATATATATATATATATATATATATATATATAATTTTAAATTTTGTGTGGAATACAAAGAATAATTGATGAGATAAAGGAAATACAGCAGAAAGTATAGTCATTTATTTGCAATATAAAATTTGTTTGGCATTAAACACGCATAGGAAGAAATCAAATTAAGAAGAAATATGCAGAAGGTCGAGACAGAATGGGGGCTTAATAACCACCTTTAACCAAATTTAATTAACCTATTCAGTCTTCATTTTTCTTCGATTCTCTCTCTCTCTTTTTATCTAAGATTACATGAAAACTTAAGTAATGCATCAAATATGTACATCTTAAATCGGTATAATAATAATATGTGTCAAAATAAATAATCGATGAATAAGTTTAAAAAATAAATAGGTGTCAAAATTCACAATTTTTATGTAGTTTTACATCAATCCAACAAGTATTTTAATGGAAATTTTTCATTGCTATAACTACATTTCGAGTAAAAACTTCAATACTGGCGAAAGCATGCTTAAACGCTTATACAAGAAAAATAATTCATACAAAATATTTTACGTTATACATTTAAAGGTTATGTATGTTAGATGAAACTGTCTAAATTCGTAAAGGAAAACAAAGAAAATGTTTTAATTCTTACAGTAGGCCTAGTTCTTTACATATTTTAACTTCCATATGTTGACCAGTTTGTTCTAGTCCTTCAAGATTCTGTTTACAGAAGTACAGAGGAAAATACTTCATTTCAAATAGAATGCTTTTATAAAAAAATACTCTCTAAATATTTTTTAAATTTTTTTTTAATCAAAATAAAATCTAAATACTTAGTTATGATTAATTAGGAACCTTAATTATATGAATAATTTATTGGTGATGTCAAAAACTAATACTTCAGCTCAAACTTTTCTGTGAATGTTGAAACAAATCTTAATCTTCTTAACCTGAATCCTGATTTTCTTTGAATCTTAAAAACAAAGTAATTATAATTTTTATTTGTCGAGTATATTTGAACTTGTAAACTGAGCCTACATGTTCAATGAAATCTTTCGTAGATTTTACTCGCCATTTTATTAAAGGGACTTGTTATCATTTGAACAGTGTTTTCTGTTTCGCATTTAAAAATTATGTTTCAGTATGTCATATAGTGTTTCTATTTAAGAAAATGTTTGAGGGTGAAAATTTGATGCAAACTTAAAAATTTAATTTTCATAACAATTTAGAGAATTTCAAAACCCTATTCCACCTGTTTTTATTGTACTATAATGTGATATACTTTTGTAATATTCTCAAGCATGTTTTATACAACTTGAAGGAATGATTTTACAATAGCTCATTCAGTTTTGGAAGTATTTAGTTTATAGAAAAAAAAGGATCCCTGCTTTTATTATATGCATCATATGTAATATAAACAAAAATGGTGGTGATGTGTAAATATTTATAGATGGAATATCATTTTAAATGAATTGATGTGTAGAAAAAGCACAAACCAAATAAGAAAATTAGGAAGTTTATAAGCTTGAAAAAATAATTATTATATCCTTCAATTAACTTAAAATGCCGTTTTAAATTAGTACCTATACACACTTCTTAGAAGTAATTAACTTTCCATAAAATTTTATTGCTTATTTTTAATTATTGATCGAATTTTTCTGAGTATTTAGATTTTTATAAGATGAATAAAAACACAAATTTTGAAATTTTTGATATAAAGCGTAATAAGAGTTAGCTTGATAAATGAACTATAAACAAAGAACTAGGTATCAACAAATTACTCGTAACGAAAGTTAACCAAAACCAAACCAAAAACCAAAAAAATTGATTTTATGTTATTTTTAGGGTACTAAATCTCTTTAAAACTATTTGAGATTTTAGAAAACCTTTTTTGATTGTTTATGCTATTTTATCAATTAGTTTAATGGCCGCGAAAACTTTTAAAAGTCTTTTTCTCTCTGAGGCAGGAAAAAAAGAAGTAATCCACTTTCATGACAAAGTTCTGTCAGAATAACTTATAGGTTGGTTTCAGGAACGTTTTAATATGTTAAATCCTTTTTTAACGATAGAATAAAAGATTTAGTAACTTTTCTTAAAAATATGAAACTGGTTTTGTATATTTGAAGAAAAAATATTTATATGTTTAAATGTCATGTTCCTTTTTTAGTGCACCGAAATATCTGAACATTCCTTTTATCAATTTTTCTCTTAAAAAGAAAATACTTTTTTTTTAAAAAAAAAACAAAAATCGTTCTGCTTTGATGATTGATCTATGTCTGAAGCAAAACATCCTATATTTTTAAAGTTTTTTTTTTCTAATTGGGTTGTCTAACGTGCTTATATGTTTCATCCTATGCTAAGAATATTTTAAATAAAAAGATGTTTGAAGATTTATCGCATCGCTCTAAATAAAGTGCTGAGATTTAAAACCAGTTCTTTAAATTCTTTCCGCTTAAAAAGCAGTTTTTTGTTAACAGCCTATTGGAATTTCGAAAATATTCTTATGGCCATCAATTTATCATACCAAAACCTTTTAAACTGAAAGTGATAAAATTGTAAAACTAATATTGGATTAAAGTATTGTCTTCTTTTGAAAGTATCCGATAATTCTTCATTTACGTTGTCACATCATTAGAATTTTATCTTAATAGCGTTACCACAGCATCATAGTTTATTAAGAAATGCCAAAAATTGACGGAAATGAAAATAGTTTGAGTTATATGTGTATGAGACAGAGAAATATTTCAATGTCCATAATTTTTTTGTTTAACTATTTGATTTATTTTTAACCATATTCCTTAGTGAAATATATATACAAAAATATAGATAATACTACTTTAATAATCCAAAAAGATGTTTCTGATAGTTAAAAAATGTGCTCCTTGGAACTCCAGGATACCACGATTCAAAATATTACTTCGGAAAGAAAATTATTAAGACACTCCCACAAATTGATTAGTGTTTATTAACCATAAAGTATATGTAAGCACTTATTTAACTTTAAAAATTGATCCGAAGCCTTCGTCTGTGGGATACTGATGTTTGAAGATCACTAATCTAAAACCATCAACCGAAAAATGTAAGAATATCTCTTATATCGCACATAAAATCTTAAATAAAAACAGGTGTAAAAGTCAATTAAAAAGAAACCACTTGACGCATAACACAACGAGTATCTCTTTCTCATCAAGTATTTATTCTGTTAATCAATCTTGCCAGCTCTTGATTCTTTTCTGGTGTTAGTGCATTAGTCAAGATTATTTTACTATTTACCCACCCTTCATTACCCTGTTCTTGTGGCATCTTTTAATAATAATTTATATTAAATAATAAGGATTAAACTCCAATAGAAGACATGCAAGAATAAACCAAATTTCTTTATTTAATTTCCTACTATTAGATCACACTCTCTCTATATATATCGTGTTCAAACTTTCAATCGTTGATAAAATACTTTTTTATTCATCCCCTCAAGTTCAAATACATTTTTTAAAACTTGTAATGGATGGCACTTGATGTTAATACAGTTTTTTGAAATATTAATTCAATTAATTAAATTTAATTGGTGAAAATGCACTTTAGTCCAACCACTGGACGCGATTTCAAAAATTGCCAAACTAGGCGATCTTTTTTTGGTTGAACTTTAAGTCCGCGAAGAGGACCAGGGTAGCTACATTTAGCAAAATACCGCCAAATAATTCCTGTCGCTAAGGGCTAAACTGCATTCCAACCAATTAATTTACCGGATGAATTAAGAAACAAGCCAATGCTTCTATTACGTCATTTGTCTTACAATGGCGAAATTGGTAGAGCATCGGAATCTTCATGCCTTCGGATCGAATCTCGTCGAAGCATAAATTTTTTTTATTTGATTTTCAAATAATTAATTTTAGTTTTATTTCGTAGAAAAGAAGTTCTCTTATATAAGATATTTAGCAGGATATAATTTTAAGATTAAATACCGTCAGTGACGAAGCGTGTAGATCGCCAGAAAAAATTTTCTTTAGCCACTTAATATTATGATTCTGTCTTATGTATATACATATTTGTATTAATTGTAATTATTTAATAAAAAGTAACAAAAATAAAAATTTTCTTTCTTGACCTAAGTAGGAATTGACTTTAATTTTTTTTATATATATATATTACTTGTTAATTTTAACTGCTGGACATAACTGAAGTCACTCTCTCTCGAATCTTGAACTAATTTTTCAATTATAAATAAGGATCAACAAATAAATTCTTTGCATTTAATTTCCTGATACGTTTCAATAACTTCTTACAAACAATTGATTCTTATCTTAATACTTCTGCTATAAAATCCATTTCAATCCACATAACTTATAAAAGAGTTCCAGGCTAAATAAGAATTCTTTGTCAGCAAGTCGTTTTCCTCTATCACCATTTCCCCCCTATTAATTCTATTTCACTTATATAGCAATATCTCTAAATCACCTCACTTCATTTCTATCATCGCATAATTTACCTAATCACGTACCCTTTAGATTGGGAAGATGTTGTAATTCGATTCAATGTAAATTTTTACTAAGTCCCCGAAGTTAGTGAAGAGAAAATCGAGAATAACCCAACATCACAACCTAATTGTTTTTACATTAGCGGAATGAAGAATCCTATCTGCAATCTCTTCTGCATCTGTAATAAGATTAACTACTCTTAATGATCAAATCAGATTCATTGAAGGTTTTAAAGTAAATCTTTAATTGTTTTTTATTTCTAGTGTGATATTATTAGCTATCCTTTCTCATTACGAAATTTATTCGATGATATTTTCCCTGTTTAGGGAAATCTAAATTGGTTTTGATTCTTTCTTCTAAGCATCAAATTACTCGCAATAATACGCATTTTTAACGATTATACAGGTCTGCAACTTAAAACCTGCATAGAATTTTTTTTAACTTTTTCTTGTAGATTTTAACTAACTAAATCCGGAAAAAATACTAAAAAAACTCCATCACGTAAAGTGTTTTTTGCAAATCTTAAGTTTTTAATTTCCTTTACCGTGATTACAATTCTATTTATTAAAATCTAGTTTGTTTTAGTCATGTTTTTATAGAATTTTAAAAATCTCTATAAAAACATACTTTTTTCATTAATTTTTTTAAAATTATAGTTGGAATCGTTCTATAAATAAAAAAAAATTAATAGAGAAGGGATGTGTGTGTGTGAGGGGGGTAAAGTAGGTTTATCGTTAGGATGGAATTCAGATGATCATGTCCAATGAGGTTTAATTGGTTTATAACAAACGGTGATGAATATTACCGTTGTGCATAATTTAACGTGTTCTCTGGGGAACTAGGATTCAGTATAAATAAACATGTTATTAGATTAGATCACTTTTCAACAAGTTAAATAACTTCAGTTTCTCGTTTGCTGTGCAAAGTCACACCCAGTTTTCATCAAGCATTTAAAAGTTTCTGTGCTCTTGTTTTTACTTCTTTTAAGTACATGATAAAGAAGGAATAAATAAACATTAGTGATTGCGTAAAGGAACTTAATATCTTGCTTAGTTAAAATCGAAACATGATGATCAAAACAAAGCATGCATTCCTCATAAGATGCGCAGAAGATGTGAAGAATATCATCGTTTGCGGTTTAAAGGATAAAAAAATTGATTTCGATTTACATTCCTAGTTATGATATGATGGAAGCAGAAAAACCACACGCTTCTCTTATGAGGGAAAAATATATTTATAGAGATTTCATCAGCCTGCGAAGGTTAGTTTAAGTAATTAATCTGTAACCTTAGCGACAAATTTCGTGATAGTTTTGATAACTTGATGAGAAAACTGGTGAATTTGGCTACAAAAAAGATTTTTTTTTGGAAAATGTTAGAATCTAAGTGATATCTGCACTGGGAAGGAAGTTACTAGCGTTTCCTGAATTTTCCTTGTGACGTCACACCTGGCCGAAACTCTTATAAATAACGAAGAATTGAAATGCTAAGAAGACCGTTCGGGAAATTGACTGGAAAGAGTCGGAATTGGCTAAGTTAATTTGTCATGGAACTGCTGGTAGCGACCCGAGTGAATTTGAAAAGAAACGCTATGTATTTACAGAGAACTGTGGGAGTTTGCTTTGGAAGTGCAGAGTATTACAGTGGGGATTTGGCCGTCGTGCGAACTAAAAAGCTGGGAAGTTGAAAGTTGCTGATACAATTTTGACTGTCGTTTCAAGTGCTGGTTTTGTTCCTGTATCTGCGTTGCTAATCTGTACAAGTTATTTGTTTCTTATTTCTTCTGATATTGTTCAAGCTCCGCTACATGTGCGTGGTCGTGTTCTGAATATTTGTGAATAAAATGCTATTTGAGATTATCCTCTGCATTTGACATTTTACTAGATTTCACAATTGACTAATTTCACATTCCCCACGCACAACTGTGAATTTTTATAACAATATTCGCAGTGACTCAGAGGACCGAGATCCAATAAATCCACATGACGAATCCAGTTAAGGGGCTGTGTCGGAAAAAAAAAACATAAAGATTGCATGCAGCTATCGATACATTGAGAATTGAGAAAACTGGGTAGCAAATAAAATTGCTACGAGCATGGAAGTATTTCTATTTATTTAAGTCTCTTATTTTTATGAGATGTTTGTGGTTACTTTCTTTTCTACATACTCATTGTGCTGTAAATATAAGAAAATGTCAAACAAATAACATCACTACAGGCCGGGGAATACTTCTGGAAAAAATTATGTTTAACACATAATACTGAATTTAAAGACACAAAAAGGCTTCATATATTCACGAGACTATAATATGAATAGAAGTATTTCTCCAAAAATTACAAATAAAATGTAAGAAAAATACAGTAAAAATATTTGAAGCGTTAAACCTATTTTAGTAACGAATCATTGAACTTTAAAAATTTATTTACTCGTACACTCTCACAAGCACAATCTCAGTTCCTTTGAGTCTATCGATTTGTTGTTATCCTCGGTTTCTTTGTTCTTCTCTATTATACATCAATTGCTCTGCTGTATGAATGGCTTTCACCAAAGAAAAAGATGTCTACGATTTTCGTTTTTTTTTTTCAAAAGCTCTTTCTAGTTTCTTTCTACTGTATTTTCTATAAAACTTTTTAGAAATAATTGTATATTTAAAAATTCTGATTTTTTTAAGTATCCTGCATGTTAAATGGGGAAAAAACCAATAAAATTCTTTTGTTTATAACCAAATATAATCAAAACTATAAAATTAAAAGCTTTTTCAGTTTTTTTATTCCTTTTTAGTTTTCGAAGCTCGGCTTATAGAATTAAATATAAATGTTTTAATCTATTTTCATTCTTTTTCTTGAGATAATTACTTCAAGTTGAAAGATAATTAAAAACTTATTATACTAGATGTTATTTTTAATTAAAAATCTGGTTATACTCGTACAATCCCGGATTTATAAACCTAAATATAAAATTATATAAAAAAATATTTTAAATAATAGAACTGAAAATATCTGAAGTAAAAACGGAGAGTAATCGTTATTAAAATATGAATGTATTTGTTATTTTCTTTTTTATATACTGCGTACAAAAATTAAAATTACAGACACAAGCTGAATATTTATCAGTTTATTTTAGAGTGTTTATTCAGTTTTATAATCAGATCAAACAGTGAGTACAATTATACATCACAATTGAAATAGTTTTCTCACTGAAATGAAATCTGGCTTCCATTCTAAATTTCATTCTCTTCCTTTCATTTTCTTGAATGATTAAGACGAAAAAAAGAAGCATCTCCGAATTATTTATTAATTGTTGTGAACATATATATAAGAATGTAAAAAAATACTAATGTTAATTAGATAATTATAAAATTCATAAAATCTTATTAAAAATACAATTTAGAACACCTAAAATGAATATGAAAAAATTATTTGAATTAAAAACCAACAAATATTACAGAATGAAATGAAATATGCAGTAAATTATCAAAATAACCCTATAAAATAAAAATTTCCCCCCTAAATTAAAAATAAAAATAAAAATATATAATGGAAATAGTTAAAGTTTACTAAAATATGAATTAAAAATAATAATTTTGATTAAAACTTATATAAATCATTAATTAAAAAATACAACTTAGTTAAATACTAAACTAGTTGAAATGTAACACATATCAAGAGAAAGTAAATTTAAAAAAAATAGTGACAATGTAATGTAAATATTATCCTATTCTTTGAAATGGAAAGTATGTATTTATATAACTATATATGTGTGTGTGTGTGTGTTATAGCAATTATACGAAACTGAATAAAAAAATTTATTGAAAAAGAAAAACTCTAATTCAAAAACATCAATTAAAAAATAAACAAAATTTCAGAAAATTAAAAACATGTACAAATTGAATATTTTTTTTATAAAGTTAAATATTTTCGAGAAAACAGAAAAAAATGAAAATACTATATTAAATGTTGTAACAAGCTTTAGACTGTTAAGCTGGGTTATTCTAGAATTCTTGTCCAAACTATTTCCATTAACAAAAATAGTATTAAAATGGCGATGAAACCAAAAATATAAAAGAGAAAAATTTGAAAACTGAATCCCAGAAATTGAATTTAAAATAAAATGCACAATATATTCAAATTCAACCTTTAAAATCCAAAAGCAAAAATAACTAAAACGAAAGAATTTTAAAAAACTAGAAAGACAAAACAAAAATATCAAAATGTTGCAAATGCAACACACCAAAGTTCTTTAGAACTATATACATGGCATACAAAGAAATGAACGCAAATTTAGAAATTTACATATCAAAACAAATTTCACATTAGATAAAATTTTTACTCAATTACAAAGCACCCATAAATACTACATTTTAATTTATATAAGGATTCGAAAAAATAAAAAATGATTCAAAATAGTCATGTAACCCATAACACCATATTACCTTTCCACGTGAAGTACAAAATTTTTTAACCGATGCCAAAATGCCAGCTGTAAATTCTAAAATGAAACAATAAATTGTCAAAGGCTTGAAAAGGAATATTGAAATAAAAATTAGAACTAAATATTAAACTAAAAATTGAAAAACAAAAATAAAGTTTAATAGAAAAAGAAAAGATTTAGAAAAATAGTACTTAAAAATTACATGAAATTAAATTAAAATAGATAAATAAAGGAAAATAATGAATAGTGAAATTTAAAAAAAAAAAAATAATAATAGAAATTTAAAGCAACTTAATAAAAGGAAAAGTAAAGTTCAATTTAATCAACGGAAAAGTCGTTTTTAAAATTATTATAAAATCTCTAACCGTTTAAATAAACTCAATTAATGAAAAATTATAATTAACCAACTTTATAGTTTTCATTTTTTTAAGTTTCTATTCAAAAGTTAATTGGATAATCAGCTTTAGCACAAACAAAAAAGAAATTATTCAAATTTTTTGAATAGTAAATAGCATAATTGCTAATTTGATATTTTAAAATAAAAAAAATATATAGAATATTTCTATGAATATTCAAGCTTGAATTCCTACCAAAAATGTACTTTATCAAAGGGAAACAATAATTATCTCTCATCATATATGTTCCTATTAACAATATTATTCTCAATTTTTAAATTATCATCTAAAAATTCTGCTTCATAAGAGTTTGCAATAGTTTTAATCAAATTTAAACAAGGAAGATAAGAAAATAAATCTGGCTTATTCTCTGTTCTCACATTAGCATATAGTTCTTTACAAATAATAGCATAGCATATTTACCAGGCACAATAACAATCTAACAAATAATGAATTTGTCTTATAATTTTTCATAGGATTGTATAGATCTCTCTCTCTCTCTATATATATATATATATAGAGAGAAGAGGGAGAAGAAGGAGAGGAGAAGAGAGAACATTACATATTTACATTTTTTATGATTACAACATATTGATAATGATCTTACTTTTCTTTATCGTTACATAGATGATTTAATTGATTTTAGGTAAAAACAGAGAATTTGAAAACCAAATGTTTCGTTTTACCTAATTATCTCAAATTATCAAAGAACTTAATTCCAATACGGTAAATTTCTAGATTTCGATTTAGCAAATTGTTGACAATATAAGTAAGTAATATTTATGATAAAGGAAAGATTCAATTCCAATGTAACAAATTCTTTTTGGAACAGTTAATCTACACAGATCTATTTATAGGGGATATTTATTAGGCTTTTTTGTTACGTAATAACAAATTAACCACACATAAAATAGACAGAGTTTAATAACATAAAAATTCTTCAACAACTGTTTGAATCCATGATTATCCAATAAATTTCTTAAATACTTATATACATCACAAATATATTAAACATCTTTCGAATCGTGATCCAGATTTCAAATCCACACACAACAATAGGTCCATAAAGTCGGCGTTAATGGTTTAGCCGTGAAAATTTGATTTATTTATTTACTTACACAGTTTACATTTTTACTCACTCTTGGACCATTGATCCTTTCCAAACAGACTTTACCAACCAATTGCATCCTTTACTTTTTATTACCAATACAATCAGTACAATCGACTTAAATCTTTTTCCTTTATATGATATTGTTGACTGTTAATTTTTCATTTTGAGATGTGATATAGCCATACTTGAGCTTAAAGAAAATGTCCGTCTTACTACTGCACTATTTGAATCTTCATTTCTATGGAATTTTTGTAAACCGTATTTTATATTTGGTTATTGATAATTAAATTATAGATATTATATTTTGTAGATTTTATCGCTGAACTTTTTTGCATTTTTAATCATTGAATCTTTTTGTAAATTTCTTTCCCAATTCAGCCTCAAGAATTATAGATTTTAATTTTGTAGATTTTGTCCTAGTTGGGAAGTCAATTCTAAAAAAATCAATATGTTAAAATAAAAAAAGTGTATCTAAATAACTATAATTCTATAAATTATCAATAAAATCCAAATATAAAAATTGCTTACAAATTCTGAAAAGCAGAAGATTCAAACTAATATTGATGATGAACGGAATTTTCTTTGAAAGCTCCGAAGATTTCATGCTCAAAATATGGCTGCGTCAACTTTTCAGCAAATGAAAAGAATTTAGTATATTTATATTGCAACAATTGTCAACAAATGAAAACAATGATTGGTAACTCAAATTGTTTGAAATCTGACCGAGAGAATGATAAGAAGAAACTTCCTTCAACGAAACTCTCAAACGACAAATAAAATTCTTGCGTAGTTAACAAGCAAACACCTAACCGTTATATTGGTGAATTTGAAGCATCACCGATTCTCAAAATCTTTAGACAATATATAGTATTTAAGAAATTTATTGAATAATCATCGTCTAACAGAACGGCATTTTTAATGTTATTAAACTTGTCTGATATTGATTAATTTATTGTGCAAATAAAAAAGCTAATGAGCTACTATAAGCTCTAGTCTGTGTGAATTACTGTTCCAAAAAGAAGAATTTTGAGCCACATGGGGTGAATCTTTTCACATCATAGTATTACTAGTAGTCTGTGTCAACAGTGCAATCAAAACAGAAATTCTATTCGACAGTGGAACGGTACGATGATTGTGGTGGTGAAACTTGAGGCATTTGATTTATTGTTTACCTAAAAACTCAATTCGTCGTCTGTGACGACAGAAAGTAAAGAATCATTATCGGCTATTTGTTGTGATTCTAACAAAAGAAATGTGAAATATGTATTCTCTCTCTATATTCCCCCCCTATATATATATGCAGCTTGTGTATGGAAGGCAAATCACATATTATAGGAACGGAGATGGGTGTTTGTTGGTGTTATTGTTAACACTGGCTGTATCTTTATGTGACAAACGTGAGAACTTGCTTCAATGTGAAGGTGAAGGCTGGCTTGAAGATTTTACTGTATCTTTCCTTCATTTTATTGAAACTTCTTATGAAGCAGTGCAGATGATAATTTAAAATGACAATG
>BMAW01001818.1:273516-292382 GCA_019974015.1 Nephila pilipes | reverse complement strand
AAAAAAAAAAAGAAACATAATGCAAAAAGAACAAATTACATGTCATGAAAAAGAAGTCATGCAGAGTTACAAACGATCAGACGATATTCCCGCTTGTTAAACACAAATAGACCGACTCAATGTTAAACAGAAAGAATAGTTAAATTTATTATCTGAGAGAAAAAGTACTAATGCTAGTAAAAGTAAAGAATTTCAGAACAAAACTAATTTCGAAAAAAGAATTCTTGCAAAAGAAAAAAAAAAGAATTCTTTAATCACACACACACATATATATAAATGGAAATTTTATTACCATATATTTCAAAAAATCTCATTATTCTGATTTATTTTTATAAACATTAGTTTGCAATAAATTTAAATACTCTGGATTAAAAGATAAAGAAAAATTTTAACAATTTTATAATAATTAATTTGAAAGAAATTAATGTCATTAATATACCTAAACATCTTAACAAGATATATGACTGTACTCTAGATTTGTCATACATTCAGAGCATCTAGTATTTTGTTGCGGAGAGAAGCCACCGCTTGGCTACAATGATTGATGATCCCCGTTAGAGAATTAAAACCATACATTTAAGTGGTAATACATCTGTATCTGCCATTCAAGTTTATTTCGAATTGATGCTGTGCCGGGATAGAGCTGTTATTTCTACCAGACACGATAGAAACACCAAAGGGTGAGTAAATTTATCCATGAATCTCCGCCATTATACTATACAGGGTGTTTCCAAACTCTTTGACAAAAACTTAAGGGGTGATAGAATTCATATAATCAAGCAATTTTTACCATACAATGCATGGAATGGGGGAGCAAGCGGTGAACCGCTAGACGGCGCTATAAGGGAAAGTATAAAGCGCGAGTTTTCTTACACATCGACAGTTCTACCATAGATTTCAGGAGGCATAACCTTTTCTTAAGTACTGTACGTTGCCATGTCTTCTGAAATAAATGGTAGAAATGACGATGTAAAAGGAAACTCTCGGTTTATGCTTTCGATATCAGGGCGGTCTAGCGATTCACGGTTTGCTCTCTTCCCATGCATTGCATGGTGCAACTGCCTGTTTAGATGTTTTCTATCACTCCTTAAATTTTTACACAAGAGTTTCAAACCACCCCGTATATGTACAATATATAAGATTCTGCTTGTTGCTTTTATTACTTTAAAATGGAAATAATTTTATTACATCAGCGCTGCTTTGTTTTGTATTATAACTGTAATAAATATACTAATGATTGAAAACTGAATAAGGAGAAATGTTACAAAATAAGTGCTTTATTTTTTTCTTATCCGTATAAACAGAATTAATGTTTCTAAAAGTATCGAAAAATAAGTCTCGATTGTGTTCTTATTAAAACAGCAGAAGAGAAGCGTAAAATTAACTTGAATAGTAATATAAATTTGGCAGAAAATATTTTCATACATCGTATTTTTTAATAAATTGAATATTTTAATGTGTAATAAGAAATTTTTCGAAAATAAATTCTATCTTAAGCACCTTAGCAATCATCTACTTAAAATTTACCTACGTAGCATTATCTCCTGTAAACTAGCGGAATTAAATAGTCTATTCGCAAATGAGAGCTATTTCTATCATTATTTCTTTTGAAGGACTAACAAAAAATATTTCTTCCTTAAATTTCTGCTATAAGGTCAGTTATAAGGAAATAAATATATGCTTGTTTAGGGATAGGTTTTACCTATACGACTAAAAATAATGAATAATATTGATTTAAAATTATTTCAGAAACATATTTGGATGTCCTAATGTGGCCATCGAAAATATTATATTTTATTTTGCACACTTATAACTTAGCAAGATATTAGTTACCAATTGCATATCTTAGTATTATGGTGACTCGAAGGCCTGTAATGCATTATTATGTAAATAGAATTCATTTAATTTTTGAATTTGCTTGACATTTCTATTCATAAGTTAATAAAATGTTTAGAATTACTTATGTTGTATTTCTTTAAATATGTTTCTTTTGGTTCTTTTGTACTTTAAAGCGGGATATTTTGAAATTGATTATTTATATTTGTAAAAGTTTAATAAAATATGATAAGATAATGAAAATACTGATTTTTAAGAAAGTAATTTAGTGAAATATCTATCTAACTTAATTATACTTTGATTTTATGATGTTAGAATATTTGAGTAATTTCATGCCAGTCTTTTCAAATTTAATAAACGCAGGTTTCATTTCTTCCTTTTCATAATAAAATTTAGTAACTGTCAATGATACGCATTGTTATAAACCTTTTTTTTTTGTTATTTATCATTGTATTAGGTATTTCAACTTATGAAAAAAATGTTTATCACTTCTTTATGTTTTCATTTAAATGTTATCATTCAAATTTTTAATTTGCTGGAATTTAGGCTTATAAAATTTAACTTATATAAATATTAATTAAAAACAGTGTCGTACGTTTGACGTCTTTTTCTTTTTTTGTTCCAAGTTGTGTTTTTTAAATCATAACTAAATTTCAAACATAATATTGAAATATTGATGAAATGAAAATAGTAATTTAATGAGATACATACAAGGTGTGGCAATTAAATAAAAAGACTAACGCTGTCAAACGTTTTATTTGGATCTCATTCATATTTTCTTATTACCAGCTTCTATATACACCTCTCCTCTACTCTTACAAAGCATCATTCGAATCTTCTATTGTTCGAAACAGTGCTGGAAATCTTCAGTCAGCTCTTCTAGGACGCGTGCCGCTATCTCTTTCTCATCTTCAAATCTTGTTCCTTTTAATGCAGATTTCACCTTAGAAATCAAATCGAAGTCGTAAGGTGCAAGATCGGCGAATAAAGTGGATGATTTAATTTTTGGATGCTGTATTTGGCTAGAATCCTCTTGACTGACAGCTTGGAATTAGCCGGCGTATCGAAATATAATTACATTCCAATTCTAAGAACATTTGAAAAAAGTATTTTTAAACATCAGAATTATTAAATGCTTTTGCGAAAATAAAAAGAATTTAACATATCTAATTTTTTTTTAAATGTTAGGATTTCTCATGTTAGAAAAGTCTTAAGTCAAAAATTTCATGGAATTCCTTTTCAATTGCTCAAGAAATGTTCCATTTATTATTTTATTAACTGTTTATTAACGTTTTCCTAGAAGCAACACGAGGGATACTGGCGACGTAACTTGTAATTTTGAATCATTTTCAATTGACACAAACGACGTCTGAGCTGACAACCCGTTCTCACAGAATTCCAACGTGAGCTCCAACAGGATTATTGTGCATCAGTACCTTGCAAGACAGTCAGAAGTAAACTTAAGTTTCTCCTGAAACAATGCTGACTATGAAACTCTGACCTTACGTGACTATGAAACGTTGGTAATTACAAAGTGAAATTGACGTTATATTAAGAGACTAGTTTACAATATTTACTTTTTTTGTGTGTCAAAGAGCGAGGAAAATATTTGGTACGGAGTTTCTGTCTCTCTGTGATTAAATATCATATAACTATGAGAATTAACTGCGAATCGAAATTGCAAAGAGGCCAAGTGGTACGTATAGTTGGGATAGAGGGAGACTCCGAAGAGAGTGCGTTAATTAAATTAATTGATAAAACCATAAGCGACAAGAACATTTTGGACAACTATGAATTTATTAAAATATTGAATTGAACAGAAAGAGTCAGCGATAATCATTTTCTAAAGATTTACCTATCTGATAGAAGGAGAACGCTCGAATGTGATGTCCCTCCTTGATCACGCAGTAAAAAATTCTGTTTGGCGTAAATGGTTATCTGATGAGAGTATAATAGTGTTAGTGTGTGTTAATCACACTTTGTAACGGACAATAGATATCTAGGTGGCGAAGCCCTCTTGCAATCAGAATCTGAATTGCTGCAGCGCTTACATGATATATAGATACCGATTGTTTATAGTTCAAGTGATTTTCTTCCTTTCGGACGTCGATTGAAGGAGTGGATGCAGAGAAGAAAGATGAGGAACCAATGAGGGAAGCGAGTGAATTTTGGAGCTTGAATCGAGTATTAAAAATATCGTATCAGGAAAGCTGTGAAGAGGAATGACAGAGTGTTTAAATTTAAACCTGCTAAAAGTGGTTGCCAAAATATTTTTTTTTAAAATCTATTTCTGAATGGAAGGGGGTGAGATATTCAGATTTACTGGAAATTTCTAATTTCATAATGTTGCAGGGTTGGAAGAGACAAGATAGAAAAGCCGAGAATCGATCCTCGGGCCAGTGAGTGGAAATCCGATGAATTACTTCAGTGTTAGAGTGTGTGTAAATTATTGAAGTAGAAAGACTTTTACCACTAACGAGGTCTTCGTTAGTGGTAAAAGTCTAGCTTCTCAGGGAAAGAGTTGGTAGTTTTCTCGTAGTTGGAAAGGAGGAGAGCGGGATCATGACGTCAGTAGTTGGACTTGCTTCAACAGAGGATTTGGTTTGAAGTCAGGCTGATTGAAAGAAGCTTATTCTCTTGGCTGCCCTATTGTAATGGGGATATAAGTGGGTGGAGTTATTTCGGAATGGGTCTTAAGTGAAATATAAGAATATTTAAGAGAATTTAGAAATTTCAATGCGTGAATTTAATTAAAAAAATTAAAGAGTTAAGATGACTCATATGAATCCAGGAGGGGCTGGCTAAGTTTTTTTTAGTTTTTCAATGTGGTAATTTTCCAGGCTCTGGATATTGATATTGTGATTAATTGAGAGGAGTTGAAAAATTTTATGGGCAGATTTTGAATGTGTTTAGTAAAATTTTTCATCTCGTAGACTTTGAGAATTTTTGAGTTTTTAATTAGCCTTTTTGCTTTTGAAATCATTGGGAGAACACAGTTTTAAGTACTTTAATGAATGATTTACTCGAGAAACTCCAAACAGGGCAAGTATAAAATGTTACTGGACGCAATTCAGAGGAGTGTGTGTATGTTAATCTTTTCGAAAGTCTACTTACAAAGACGTCACTTGAGAAAAGGGAAGAATACACCACAACAAGAGGGTTTAAGCCTGCTTTTTGCTATTGGACATGACAACTTTCCCGGAGCTTAATTATTCAATAGCAGCTTCGGGTCCTAGAATTAGGAACAAATGTTGCGTTGTAATCGTACTAACAAATGTTGCGTTGTAATCGGGCGCCGCATATCATAATTATGAACCGCATTTTCTCAAAAGAAATTTAATATATGGTCCCTTATTAATTTTCTTCAAATATCTTTTGTGAACTAATCATTGGATTCGAAAAGAAATTTTGAGCATGAAGTAGTTTTGAAGTAATGTCTTTTTAATCTAATTAAGCAAAAACAATTCATCTGGAGTCATTTTTAGAAAACAAGTATCATGTTGATTAAGCTAGCCAATTAATCCATTAATAAAAAAAAAACTTAGTTCATTTTAAATCACATGAGGCTAATTTTGTGAGACAATTTTGAAAGTTATTGAGGATCTTACGGCTGTACATGTTAAAAATAAACTTTCATTTCCATGATATTATCCAGGGCCTCTTATGATCCATCAGCTGCAAAATGCCTTAACCGGCTCCTTTGAGATCTTTATCTGGATTGTCTTCATATAAAAATTCCTAAGCAGTTTCTCGAGAAAAAATGTTTAATAAACATGTCATAAATATACCTAGAAATCAGAAAAAAATTGAGTATATATATTAAGATTTTTGTTGATTTACAAAATTACAATACCTTAGTGATTCCTAAATAGTGACACACTTTCAAGAGTCATTGTGTCACTCTTTAGAGGGATTTATAAATAATTAATTTGCTGTTAAGAATACGTATGTGAAATAAATCGGATAATTTGATAAGAAAATTCAGCACAAAAGATTTAAAATTACAAATATACACTTTTCTAAGTTGATCTGTAGTTTTTGAACAGTTTGAAAATTTACAAGTCAAGGTCAGTCCTAAACTTAATCTAAATTGAGCTAAAAAGTTATGAAATTAATGATTAATATTGAGGGATCATAACTATTTTATATTCAACTTATTTCTTACTGAAGATTATGATTTTATAAAGATGAAGAATTTTGAGCATTTTACTCTACTAATTAAAATCTTTATTTAAAAATGTATACAATCAACGAAATTACCCTTCGCATAAAGTTTTATGACCAATACATTAAATAAACTTAACAGATATGCGCCTTTAATATTGCCCGAAATTTGCTATGTAGAAATAATTTATTTGTGTTTTCAAGATAGTTTTGAAGAGTGTAAGACATTAAATGAATTTGAAATGCTTTTTGGAGTTCAAAAACTGGACAATTTTTGCGCTTTCAAAAACCCATTACATCCCAATACTTTTGAGTCCAAAGTCTTCTTTCAGAATAAAGCGCGTAAGGACTTTTGCAATTTTTATGTGTGCAACTATTTTGCTGGCAGTTTGAGAATTCTCTCTTTCTGTTGTAATTTGATTGCGAATTCTAAGATTTTTAGATTCCTCTTTCTCGAACCATCAAGTCGAATCTTTTTAATATATTTTTGATCCTTTACTTGGCTATGACTGATGAAATTCTATATTTACAATAAAAGCTTCAACTTTCAAATCTCTAGGTTTTAAGTTTTTTTTCAACATTTAAAAATATTTCTGTCTTTTATATTATAACGTTGAGCTTATATATGTTCTATCATTTAAAAAAAGTCTGAACAAAAAATATTTTTTGTCAGAATATTAATTTAATTTTTTAGAAACAACAAGATTTGTCTGCGAATAAACAACATTTCTTTCCAATTTCTTTTCCTTCCAAGTACATTAAAAGAGCACTATTTCTTAATAATTATAATTTCTCAATTTTCCTCTTTTTATTTTTAGTATTCTATTTCACATTTATGAAACTTGCTTAAATATGAAATAGAACACGAAAAATTATTATATATGAAATAGAACACAAACATATACACACACTAAGAATTATTATGATTGAAATAGAACCCACTGTTACACTAAGAATTATCATCTTTGATTATATTAAATGAATTACATAACAATTTAATTGAACATCAATTTGAGAAGGATAATTGAAATTGTATCTCTAGCATAAAGTCAACAGTGTGTCGTCTAATATTATAAAACAAAAATTAATCATTTATTTATGTGGTATAAGATATATGATGTTTGAATTGCAAAAGAAAAATATATTTAATAACAATTATATACAATTTCTAAATTTTATAAGTAGTTACGGTATATGAAAAGAAAACTTGCATTTGCGTGAAATTGAGGATTTTCATCTTTAAATAAAAATTACATAATTATTTTAACAGAATTTTATAACAGTATAGTACATTATTTTGAAGATGTGAAATAAATGAAACTCATCTTGATATGTTTCAATATATCAATGAATTTTATTTTAATATTTGGTGCATACAGTGTGTTTCGAAAGTTCGTTGCGAAACGAAAACTCGATTATCATAATTACGAATCGAAGCAATATTTATATACATTGTAGTGGGGATTTTTCCCTGACATGAAAAAATTGTTCAGAATATCGAAAATTGATAACACTGATGTCACTTCTGGTAGGTAAGAAAAAAAAAGAATATATATTATTGTAGAATGAGGCATTTTATTTTACACAATTGGCAGCCATAAGGGCTCGATATGTACTCCTTCACCTATCAATATTGAATGCAATTATGGTGTTATACATAAACTCAGCAATATGGAACAATTTGAAAGGCTACTATCTCAATCGATGTGACATTTTTCAATGCTGGTAAGGATTAATGATTTCTCTACGGACCAGTGATTTGCTGTCTGATTCGCGTTATATGTGAATTCATAAGAAATTTACTTATGCCATGAAATTGCAGTGCGTATTTTGTATTTGCAGTAACGTCATACATATTTTTTTTATATTAAAACGCGCTTGCAATATTCAATAAAGTATATATATTCCAATGTTGTATGGTGTGAGCGATATGCATTCGTAACTTTCATGGAATGATCTGTTGCCACGATTTTGACATATTTTTCCATATCTATCAAATGACTCAAACAACCACTCAGTGGTGGTGAGAAAGCGAGCGAGTAAACATTCGAGAGAAAGCAAAGCATTGTAATGAGATAAAGACAGTAAATAATAAATTGCTGTTATTATGCAACCAGACCTGTTCTTTGTCTGAGGATTAAAAATAGCAGTAATGCAAAGATTACAAGCTAAGAAAAGTAATTAGCTAAACAATGCTTATTGCATTTAAAGATTATTAGCTAAAAGTTTATCATTAAGAAAAGGAAGTCTAAAAAGAAAATGTGTTTCTATAAACCAGAAGTGGAATGTGTGTGCGTGAAAAAGTTAACAGTAAAATTAAAAATATATAGTTAATCAGTAGTTAAGTAAAAGTTTTTTAACAGATCACTCGAAAATAGTATTATGTTCTCTATGTGTGTCACCCTTCTTGAATTTGGCACAAAACCGACTTACAAGAGTGGAGGTTGAATGTGATTCGTACACTGTTATGAAATATGTGGCGACGAATTTCCTATTTTTTATGCCACACCTAGCACTTTTGGTGATGAATTTATCCAAACGCTCGATCTCACTCGGCTAGGATTGTTGTTATGACATGGAGCGAATTGAAAGGCCAACTCGCTTTCTCTGGACATTAAAAGCCTTGATACACTTTGAGATATTATCTCTCTCTCTGCCTTACTTAAAGATCGTTCAATGAGATGGGACAAGGGCTGCTCCGGTTGCCCTTTCTAAGGTTGAACATTTAATGGAAGGCATGGAAAGTCGATGGCCCGAATTAATTACAAGTAAAAATGGACATATTCACGACTGTGATCCATTTATTTAATTTTTTTCACAAATATTTGTGGTATATGTTTTTAAAAATCAAACAGTAAAGTTATGCAGAAAAAATCAGTTTGTTATTTGGAAAGCATGTTCCATTATTTTGAAAATTCTGTTTTTTTGTACTATTGTTCAATTGATTTATCTTTTTTAATAATTTTGATAGTTATCATTTTAATTTTTCGTTTAATTTATTCTATTTGGGAATTTTTTTTAGCATTTAATGTTCTCATTTTGTAGTTAAATATACATATTTAATTTTATTCATTTTTAATTTTATTCATGTTTACGATGGTTTATCAGTTTATTTTGGGGTTTGGTATATATCGTTTTTTCACATTGGTACAGTATTTAGATATTATATATTGTTCTAATTTTTAATTATGGAGATTAATTGATTTTGATTAAAGCTTATCTAAAACTTTTAATTCCTTTAGACCATATTAGAGACAACATGTATGTTGTTTCATTTTCAATAAAAATAATAAATCAAGTATTATTTTTTGTGACATGCTAGTAATAAATATATATATGTAGGAATTTTCAGCTAATTATCAAGGAATTTATTGTATTTTCCAACTTACTGTAAAACCAGTTCCTCAGTTACTCGATAAATGGCACCGCGAATCAGCATCATGTGATAGCTAATGGAGCGCTACCTATTCCAGAACAAAATTGTGCAACATTTCGTTCTCGCTCTCTTTCCACCACTTACCCCTTCTCTTCTCCTTCGCAATACCCGTCGGAAGTAAAATCCGAACGCCAGAGCGCGTTAAAACGCCTATCGCCGATATGGGTTAAATGAGGTCTCCGTCTATTTTTCTCCGATGAACTTGTCAATTTGAATATAGTATTTTGTACATATTTTCCCTTCATAATCTCTCCTAATAAATTTAAAGAAAACTACTGCAAGCATCGTCATTGAATTGATACGAAGTCATCATAGAATCCTGTAATGGAATTATTCCCCTAGACAAACCAGTCCTTGCGAAAGAGCAAACCATCGTAGATTCGGGATGCACAATATCATCTTCCCCGTTCTACATATATAGTTATTAAAAATTAAATCAAAAATACATCAATATTTTTTATGCCTTTGTGAATTTAAAAAGGCTGGCCTTAGATGATCGTTAGTATAGATATCGATCGACTGTAAGAATGATGATGTTGATTCTTTATTAAGTGTTTGAATTTTGAACGAAGCTTGCTTTCAGTTAAATTAAGTGAGAGAATAATGAGTACTTTTTTTATTATCGTTAATTAATTTAAGTGCTTTGCATGGTACAATATTGAGAACTAGATAATATTTAAAATCAAAATTTTCAGAGTAAATATTTTCTGCTTCACTATTTTTACCCTAAGAAAGCAAATGGTTAAAACTTAGACTGTATAAATTAGTTTCTTTTTAATTCTGAATGTTTAAAGATGTTTTTGACATGACTATAAAATACTCTGTTTTGGGCTTAAGTTATTAAAAACACTGTGTTTTATTTTATATTTTGAATGCAAGAATACATGAAGAACACATTTTATCAGATGATAAAAGAAGAAATATCTTCCTGAAGAATTTTCTGCTAGAATTATATCAATTTTTTTTTTTAAAAAAAGGGAGATAAAAAGTATTTTTTAATTAAAAATAAAGTTGATGCTTTTTTTCTAATAAACCAGAAATATAATTTAAAAAAAGCAATATTCTATTCATTCCTTCAAACTATTCAAAAGTTTCAGTTTTCAACCGCAGAATATTATTGCTACTAAAACTATATAACCAAAGAAAACCTTCAATTTAGATGTTGTTGAGATAGTGAAAAATTGAGAGGACAAGTGACATTTTTGTTATAAAAATTAAATCGCATTTTTCTTAATCTTAACACTAAAGGTTTGATAAACTTATGTAACAGATCTGTTAAAGTGGTAGGAATTACGCAACTGAATATGGAGATTTTCATTCATGTTTCATAGAAAACATACGAAGTGGTATCATAAAGTCTTACTTATTATAAAGAAATAACAAAAATATCTAGATAAGATTTATTCTGAATATTTATTGATCCTTATGTACGTAATAGTAAAAATTACAGCTATTAATGTTGATTTGTTTGGTTCCAGGAAGCCATAAATTGAAGCAATCCGCTATGTTAGAGAGTGATAAGGTAGGGCTCAAATTGCTGAGTTTTACAATTACTACCTTGAAAAGGTCAAGAAACGCTGAGATAAATGAATAACCTTAGATTGTAACTATGCAGAGATGTCTAAACATTAATAAATAAAAATTAAGTTTCTGTCTCGGTCATTTTTCTGTAATAATTAAAACTTAACGATAGTCCGGGACAAGGATTAAAACTTTACCATAAATCAAGTTACTTCAACATACGATTTTCTAAAACCAAACAAATCAATATTTATCGGAATAATTTACATCAGTATATAAATAAGGTTCAGTAAATTTGCAGAAAACATTTTATCCAGTTATATCTCGGTTAATAATAATTAAGATTTTATGATAACCTTTCGTATATAGTTAGCTTAAATATATTATATTTATTCAAAATTTTCAATTCATTTTTCTTCAATATATGCAAGTTATTTAATTGTTAATATATTTTATATCATGGGTTTTTACCAAACGAAGATAAATTTTCGATAAGAATTAAAACCTCTTAAGAGTATTAAAATCGCAGATCTAGAATTTTTGATTGTAACATTATGTATTGATAAAAAAGGTAGTTTTCAAGCAGTATAAACTTGATGGCGAATGAACATTATCTATTCCTTACGGTGCATTAGAAATCAGAGCTCGTAATCCATATACAAACTATATGATTATAACATAATTGGAAAAAAAGTTATCCTTGATAAATATTAGTTAATCATATGTTTCTTAAATAATGATAATTTTAAATACAAAGGCATGCAACGTTTAAAAATGTTGAAATTTGTATATAAATTAATGTGCTCATATATATCTGTACTTAATAGAAAAGTGGTGCGGTAATTTTAATCACAACAATTTTAATTGATTAGGTATTATGTTTTCTATATTAAAAATATTTTGCTCTTCTGATTTCTTTCTTTGAAAATAGTTATAGTAACAAACAATGTATTTCTAAAGATTGAAGTAACATTTCATATTTTGAAGGTAAAATGCATTTATTAAGTTTTTTTTTTTTTTTTTTTTTTTGTCTATAGAGGTTATTTGTTTCTACAGCGTACAGAACTAATTTTCTTAATATGTTTCTTAAGGTATCCACCTACCTTTAAATTGCAATTTTCGGTCAAAAAGTCGATTTTTTTATTTACAGTCTATTATTAAAGCCGAATTTCTCAGCTTTCTAGAACACTTTCAATTTTGTTTCTATCTTATACAGAACATGAATTATAAGCATTTTAATAATTGTGTCAATTTTTTAAAACTAGAAGTAGCATCCTGCTACCGGAAATGGAACTTTTAATGTATGTTTTTCATTGATATTTTGCGTAATATCGCCATCAAAATATCTTCCAACATGTAAGATAAATTTCTTAGACCTAAAATGCAAATTAATCTTTTAATGGTGTAATATGATTAAGAGTACTAAAAGAAGTTTTTGTTTGTTTGAAACTGTGAAATTGGGTGCATATGATGCAATTATATAATTTAACCGAGAACATCAAGGATGCTTAAAAGTTTTAAATAAGTTGAACATTGAAAATCCGGGCTACTTCACTGTTAAGGGATACGAAAAGTTGGATAACAATCGAATCAAGGGTTTAAAATGTTATACAATACTTGTTAAATGTATTAAGCGTAGGAAAGTTTTAAAGGCCATCAGGAAAAAAAAGAGAACTTATTTAAGTAACACAGATAGTGAATTTTACAAATAAGGGGCCTTTTAATATTAAATGTTTATTTAATTAGGTAAGTTTCTGGGTTGAAAAGTATTTTCAGCTTTTTCTCAAAATCAAGATTTTCATATTTTGCTTCAGCGCAAAACACCGTATTGAAAAAAGTTATGTATGTAATGTTATGACACTTTCGTGGAATACTTTATGAAAGTGAATTTAGGACTTGAACCTCTCCTAATGTTATAATATGATTACTTTACATTTTATTGATGATAAAAATCATAACTTATTATAAATTTGTACGTTTTTTCTGTATGCTTAAGTACGACAGCCTATAAATATTTAATTTTCAGGGTTATAATTGTGAGAGAGGCTCAAATCCTAAATTACATTCAATTCATCATTATAAAATTTACAGAATTGAAATATCTTTATTTAACTTTCAGTTTTGGTGTTTTGCACAAGTGCCTTTTTACTGCTTTTTATGCATTTTTTGAGCTGAAATATTAAAAAATTATTAATTTACGCAAATTATACATTTTATTTTAAGTGTTTAGCCATATCTTATAGTATAATGTATACAAAAAGTTATTTTTTTTCAATTATTTAAAAAAAATTCTCTTCGAAGGTAGGTGGATACCTTAAGATTATACACTAATTCATATATATTTGGTGTACATTAGCAACTTAAAATAAATGCAACTCTAATGTTAAGAAAGGATTAAAGTGTATCTTACATCTTATACTCGTTTTTACTTATGAAAATAAATTGTTTCTGAAAATTCCATCTTATTCTTCGAATAAGTTTCACCAAAAAAATTATGTAAGCAATGTTTATGAGGAATCTCCTATCTAAAAGAAATTGTTTTAAAACATAGCCAAACAGTCATTAATTTAATTGAAGTTTTGTACAAATATAAAGAGAAATAATTATTTTTAATTTCCCAATAATTAAAATAATTTTTCTTTTAATTTTCGTGCTACTTTAATTTCCTATAATTATTAATTGTTATTTTCCGTCATAAATCCCTTTTTGTAATTTTTATAGCTCAGTTTGTTTTCATTGTTTAAAATTTCTAAGACTTAAAAATAGTCCTGACTCTTAAGAATTAAAAAAAAAAAAGAAAAGAACCTCGAAATCTTTAAAATAATATGCACCGTTAAAAATACTTATAAAGGCAGTTTATTGTTTTAATGTAACATTAGGAAATGCAGTATTGTCTTTTCTTAGTATTTTTTTTATTTTCGAATGATTTATCGATCTCCTGCATTTTTTGTTATAAAAATGAAACAAATACTTCATCAATAATGGATTTCTCCCATGTGATGTCTGGAATTGACTAGTTTGAAGTTGTAAGGTAGATATTTTAATGTAATCGACAAAACAGTGGTAATCTTCAATTAAACTAGTGGTAACTAATTGTGGAACAGTTTTAAATAAGTTGTATAAACTATTGAAGGGAAAGGCTTAACCATTCAAAATCGAATATTTATCACAGAAATATGTCATCTAGAACAATCAATCATTAACTCTAGATTCCACATAAGTATTATTCCTTGTTTTCCAATGGAATTATTCATTATGGAATAATGATGATTTATTCCAGTGTTATTCATACAAGTAATAATTAGTTAATTAAACTAATTTTTTCTATTTTTATAATGACCCGCTTATTTTTATAAATGTGAGAACTATTAAAAAATGTAAGGGCTCAGAATGAAACTCGCCATGATTTCATACCAAGCCGTTACATATTGATGCGTGGTTACCACAATCATGAGAGAAAGGAATTTAAATTTGAAATAGCCTCTTTTGGACACTTTGATTTTACCCATGAAAGACCCTTAACGTATCATTGACCTTTTAATATTCAGTAGTGAATGCATCGTATTTTCAGGAGGAAAGAGCACTTTCTCTCTCTTTGTGGTTACATTACATTCTTTCCTGGCGTCACACTTAAATAAGAAACCCGCCAAAAGAATCTGACACATTCACACAGATATGCCACACACGCGAGTCACACAAACACTAACTTTATAAAGTTATACGCATATTAAACATCTACCTTTGCAATACTATCTATAGAGCTCCAGGTATGTAGAATTATGTGAATTTTGAATTCAAATCATGTTGCTTAAAAAAATTAATTGATTGCACCAAATTGTTTTCTTTTGATTTAAGTTATTATTCTCAATTCTAATTCTGCATTCTCAACTATTATAGGAGCCTCGTCTCTCCTCTAAACTTTCCTTTTGGCCTAGCTGTTTAATTAATTATTTATATGTTATTTAGAATTCTTAAATTTTAAATAAATAATATCTGTTGATTCACGACATGAGGGTTGGTGAAATTTCTCATGCAGCAATTCACTTCAATGTCTATGTTCACCTCAATGAACATCCTCTAACCGTGAGATAGGCGATGGCCATTGTTCATCCACTTGTATCTTTGCTTGGATACGCATTGCAATATTAAAACGTGCAAAATGATGAGTTAGTTTCAACTGTTACAGGTTTTGTTTATTAGGTACCTTCTATATGTAACTATAGGTTTTATAGCATAAGTACTGTTCTTGATCATCTGCAATTAGTTTTCCCTCCCTCTACTGGCAAAAATTCCAACAATACATTTTTTTGTCTATGCTCTAAGATTCCCATAACACATATTTGAAATTTGATTCGGGTTCATTCTGTGTAACCGGAGATAAGCGACTTTAAATATTGTCAGTTTAATATTACCCACCCTGCATGTAAGATGTCCATTACTAAAAGTTGTATCGATAATCTGTATTGGAATTGAATGGTAACACCAAGTCCTAGAGCCCTCAATTCATAGTATTACCATGACAATCGATTGATCGCGGAATATTATATAAAGAGATAATACAAGCAGATATAATTCCTCTTACACGGTCTGATAACCTTTAGAATTATTAATTAGTGTACTGAATTAGTATTTGCTTTTGGTGTGTTATTTTCTGAGTCTAACGACGAATGGATATAGAGAAGTCGGAAATATATTTTTAATATAATAAAATTATATTTTAATATATTTTATTAAATTATATTTTTAATCACAATTCAATTATAATTTTATTATAATTATTGTTAATATTTTATTATTTATTATTATTATTAGTGGCGCCTCAACCTCTCCCTGTTTCAATGTAAAGCGGAATCCTCTATATCCTGTTTAACTATCACTCTTCCTCTTACGCTCATACCAATATTACGTTAATGATATCCCAAGTTACAATCTCACCAGTCTTAACATGTACGCAGATGATAAGGCGATCTTCGTAAAATTCAGAAATACCAAAACAAATACATTCGCTCTTAATAAACATCTAAATATCCTTGAAAAGTATTATGATAAATGGAAAATAAAAATTAATGTCGAAAAATCTAATGCTGTCCTTTTTACTGAGTAAAAACACCCCCCCCGTCCAGTTTTTTATGACAAAAACATTCCTCAGGAAACTTCTGCCAAATACCTAGGACTTACATTCGACAAACATCTGACCTGGAGAAATCACATTATTAACACTAGTGAAAAATTCAGACGCTTATCTCAAAAAGTATATCCACTAATCAACAGAAAATCAAAAATGAATATAAATAACAGGTTACTAATCTACACTGCTATCATGCGCCCAGTTCTTAGCTATTCATACCCTATTTGGGCATACTGTGTCAAATCAAATTTAAAACTCCTGGAAAATTCCCAAAGCTCAGTTATAAGGATGATTGCAAAAGCTTCCATGTACATGAAAAATTCTGAAATTAATAAAACTCTACAAATTAATTCTTTTAAAAAACATGTGCAAACTCTCTCTAAAAACTTTTTCAAATCTTTAGAAAATATTGGTAATATATATATTAAAAATTTAAAAAATTATGATATTACCCCCCTATTAAATGACCAGGCTAATCCTCTCTGACTCTCATAACCCTCCTTAACTCAGATTTAACTTTTAATTCACCTTAATTATCTACTTTTTAAATCTTTCAAGATATTTACTTTTTTTCTTCTCTTGGTGGTAATCTCTCCCACCCTATATATACTAAGTTTAACTCCAACATGGACAGCCAATAGCGGTATCAGAGTATAACTCCTCTCAATCAATAGTAATGCTGCATCTCATCTGCTCAAGAACTAAAGACATTGCTCAAGAATACTAAAAACAGCTTCCTGCATATAGTAGAAACCCTGCGTCTAGTAGAGATTAAATATTGACGAAATTACATTTGAAGATGAATTTTTTCTCCCGTATCATGGTGTACTTAAATCCGGAAATCGTGCTCGTCCTTTAAGAGTAGTGTTCAACGGGTCTCAAAAAACTGATCTAAATATTTTGCTGAATGATGTTCTCGGTAAGGGTGGAGTTATACAAGAGGATTAGTTTTCCATTATGCTTCGTGCTCGAAAACATGCTTACTTCTTCAGCTGTGACATCCGTCATATGCTTAGACAGATTGAAATAAATACCCAAGAAAGACATTTTCAAAAATTCCTTTGGAAAGATGGTCCCAGTGAACCTGTCCAAATTTATAAATTAAAAACAGTTACGTACAGTACAACACATGCATGTTAGCTATCTACTCGAGTGTTAAAACAACTTGCAATTGATGAGGAAGATAACTTTCTCATCGCAGCTAACATCGTTCAACAAGATGTGTATTTAGATGATATTTTAACTGGATGTTCCAATTTGTAAGAACTTGAAATACTTAAGTCGAAACTGGTGCAGATATTTGAAAGTGCTGGAATGTCTCTGCACAAATGGTGTTTCTCACATTCAAACAGTGATTTTCCTGATCATCAGTTTGATCAATTGTCTTAAGAGACACTGTGAAAACTCGAGGTGTTTGGAGGAATAGGTCTGATACCTTTTGTTGGAAAGTTCATTTCACTAAAAATTTGATTTTCAATAAAATATATGTTCTTTCTCAAATTGCACGCCTCTTCGACCCACTTGGTCTTTTAAAACCTGTCATCAGTAATCCTTCATGCACAGTTTATGGCTTCTAAAAATAGACTGGTATGAAAAACTACCTGCTGCATTTGATAAAGAATGGTCTAAATCTGTGCAATCCTTACTTGCGTTAGAAATGATAATGATTCCAAGATTTGTTCTTTTAGATGATCCTGGTGAAATCATACTCAACGGATTTACCGAAGCCTCATAGGACTTTGGTGCTGTTATTTATATATTTGCCCAGACTATCAACGGGTATATAAACAGTGAAATTTTGTGCAGAAAGTTAAGAGTGCCACGTCTTTAAATTCTAACCCTTCCCCTGTAGGAAATTTCTGCCTGTCTCCTGCTTTCCAAACTTGTGAACAAAATTTTGGCTACACTAAAAATGGACATTTCACAAATGAATTTGTATTCTGATTCCACAATTGCGTAAGTTGGATTAAAAACTCAACTCATCTTTTTAAAACCTTTGCAGCTAACGGAGTTTCAAAAATTCAAAATCTAACTGAAAAGTTTTTGTGGCATCGTATATCTTCCGAAAACAACCCAGAGGACCTCCTGTCCAGGGGCTTGAATTCTACAGATCTGTCATCTGGATCTCAACCTTTCACAGACTGAAGATGGTAAGCATTCTCAGAACAATGTAATTGAAATTAAAAAAAAACTAAAAACATTTCTTCTAAAAATTTGTTTCTTTCAAATCAACTTTCTCAACGTGATTGTTTCTGTAATCATTTACTTTAGTAAATTAATTCCGTGTAGCCGGGGCTGATGCACGTTAAATCGATCGGAGCCCAAAGTCCTCCCGGGGCGTAGTGTGGAAGTTAGGAGAGGGGGTGCCAGCTCAGGTGTCGTCCTCGTCCCTTAACCGAGGTACAAAATTACGAGGTCCTTCGCCAATAGCCCTCGTGTTGCTTCTAGTTCGACGTAAATGAAAAACTAATCTAAACTAATAAATTAATTAGAGTTATGTTTTATTTTCAGGTTTTGTAAGAATCCCAGGTTATCATGTGGTGAACGAGTGATTAGTCCTCTTTCACTTAAAGAACTTGAGAAGGCCGAGATCCGGTTACTGCAGTCTGTACAAAAAAGTAGAATTTTTTGAGGATATTAAAACTCTATAAAAGGGTGAGCCTGTTCCTCGAAATAGTACGTTAGCCTCATTAAATTGCTTTATGCATAACAATAATATTATTCATATTGGAGGAAGATTGTAAAATTCATCTTTGTCATTCAATGAAAAATATTGTATTG
>BMAW01001818.1:247287-273506 GCA_019974015.1 Nephila pilipes | reverse complement strand
GTGTCCAACCTTACTTCGAAGGCTTTTTTTGCCTGCTTAAAAAGATTTTACTGGAGACGAGGTAAAAGTTCTAAAATGCTTTTAGATAATGGAAAAACTTTTGTAGGTGCTAATAGCTAATATTGAACTAAAAAAGCTGCAAGATTTACTTAAATCTCCTAATGAAATGTTTGTTAATTATTTTAATAACAAACATATTGAGTGGCATTTTATACCTCCTAGGTCTCCTAATTTCGGTGGATTATGGGAGTCTGGAGTGAAATCCTTCAAATTTCATTTAAAGTGAATAGCTGGAAACTCAAATTTAACTCTCAAGAATTTATCACGTTACTTGCTGAAATAGAAGCTGCTTCAAATTCACGACCCCTAACCTCTGTTTTCATCAGAATTTGATAATTTTGAGACTTTGTCCCCTGGCCACTTTCTTATTGGAGACCTAAAACTTGCATTCTCGAGCCACAACTCATAAATGGTTGAGAAAATTCTTTGTCAAGATGGCAGAGATTTAGTTGGTTATTCCAACAGACTTGAAAAATTTGGAAAAAGGATTATCTAAACAATTTGCAAGAGAGAAACAAATAGAAATTTGCGAAGGATAACGTTGATATATGTACTTTAGTATTGATAAAAACTGACTCTCTTCCAGGAACGAAAGGACTCACGGGAAGAATTGTAAATGTTTTTAAAAGAAAAGATAATAAAATAACAATTGTAAATCTTAAGCTTCCTGATGGAAAAAAATTAAAAGGAATGTTAGAGATATTTGAATTTTACCTGTTAATTAATTGATAATTTTACCTGTTAATTGAAAATGTACTCATTTCAAATTTTCATTTTATAATGTTATGTGTTAATTTTTTCTTTGCTTATACTATTTCATGTATTAATATCTTAAATGAATTCATTATGTACTTTTCGAAATTTAATTTTGTATTGATGTGTATTGAAATTTGTATTTCAATGAGGGCCGGGATGATGACGCCTCAGCCCCTCCCTATTTCATTGTAATGTGGCACCCTCTAATCCTGTTTAACTATCGCTCTACTACTTACTCTCATACCGAGTGGCAGTTCACTTAGTGCTCTATTTCTGCTTTATTACTAAAATAAAGTGAACTGTAAACAATTTCTACAGTGTATTTCCCCCCCTCTTAATTGAACTATCGACAATATATTTAAAGTACTGGTATACCGCCTTTTGGATTAACTTACAATCCCCTCTAATTATTATTTAATTATTATTTTTAATATATTTTAATACTATATTATTAGAATACATTAAAACATAATATAGGAAAATATCCTGTGTAATATATATATATATATATATATATATTTATATAACTGTATAACAAAAAAAAATAGACGCATCAAGAAGGAGTTGCCCGATTGGAATGAAATTGAATATGCAAATACGACTACACATGAATCTTATCGAATATATATGGGACTTGGTAGAAAAGTGAGTTCGTACACAACATCCTGCATTGAACCACTTTTGCATTTATGGACGGCTGAAGCAGCAGCTTAGTTGAATGTTTCTTCATGGGAACATCCAACGACTTGCTGAGTCTATGTCCCAGTAACTTGCTGCATTCGCCGGACAAAAGGATGCTCCACTCAATATTAGAAAGAATCTCATGACATTTGAGACCAGTTTATTTTCCTACCTTAACACTAGCCAATATTTTCCAAAATGGGTTTGCTATTCTCACGAAATTTATGCCTAAGGAATTCTGCAGAACATTTGTTGCAATGCCCGTTTCATAGCTGATATTCTCGATTTTCTACATAACGCCCTTTTGAAAGATTTTTGTGTCCATAGCATCCTAGTAGTCAAGGTTGCGAATTCGTGGTCAACATTGTTTTTGTTGAGTCTTAGGTTCGAATCCTGATGCTACTAAAGATCCACATATAACGGAAATTATGCACGTTAAATATGTCAAGACTTCAAGTTCTCCTGTTGATGGTGGTGGGAGTTTGAAAGGGGTCTGCTCTAGTTTCGTCCTCGTCACTTGACCAAGATTTAAAATTATAAGACTAGTTGTCAACAGCCCTCTAAGTGTGATGTTAATAAAATAATCAACCTTGAAAGATTGGGGCCACATCTTGTGGCACTCAATCGGACCTCTAAGCTCTGACGTGATATAAATAGTGTGGTACCATCAAAAGTCAGGTTAGCTCTTTGTGCCAGAAATCTAAGAAACTAATTAAGTTGTGTTAGAGTTTCTAAGTTGTTCTAGAGTTCGAGTAAATGGGAACGAGCTATATATATATATATATATATATATATAACGTTGCGTTTTTCCATAGAGGTTCTCACCTCTAATTGAAAAGAGATTATTGTAGTTATTGATCAGTTACATTGCTGAGAAGACTGGAATCATTTGGAGCTAATAGATCAAGCATCAAGAAACCTTTTATAAAGACAATTTCTAGGTAACATTAAGTTGTTCTAAATTAATTCAGCAAGTATTTTGATCTCTTTCCTGTATTATAGACGTGTAATAAATGTGTGTTATTAAGTTTACTTTATACGGGGCGGGAGATTGAATATTTGATTACTGATATTTAATACACGGTGAGTTTATTTCCAAAAAAGTTTGGTAGAAATTTTATTTTATTGTTAGAACTTGCTTTAAGTTGAGATTTATAAGAAATATTTATTTTAAAAAATGTTTTAAACTAACGTTAATTTAACTTACGTATTAAAATTTCTTTTGATAATAGTAGATATATTTTTTGAGAGAGAGAATATCCTTTCTTTCATGAAACGATATTCATATGAAACATGGTATGGAGCATTTCTTATCCAGTAGAACCTTAGTGTGACTTAAATGAATTATGGCGTACAGCAATATTTCACTAACTACTAAAAACAAATAGGTTCAGAAAAAATACACAGAGTGATGGAGCCTTTTTGCATCTAATCAAATAGTTGCGTTATGACATTAATTAAAATGTTATTCAGGTAAGCAAATGTTACAGCATACACCAAGACAGATACGACACGTAAATGCATACACCCTACAATGATTTTACTTTATAATTTTTCTGTGTATTACTATTAAAAAGAGAAGACATCAATAGATCAATAATACATAAAGGTATTATTTAATTTATATCTTATTATCCATAAGCGAAATTATCTGGAGTTATTCAAATGAGGACCCAGTTATCAAAACAAGATTACTATATATGTTATTATCTTATTTATATAAATATGTTTAAATGCTGTACCTTTATATGGACAAAAACATGTAACATAAAATATAATTTGAAATTATTTTTTTATAAGAAATTTAATGCATAGTACTTTTCATTAGTTTTTAACGCATAGTTTATTTAATGAACATTTCCACTTTCCTGTTTTTCAAAAGGCTTATGTAATCACAAATATGCCCCGCGGTGTTTTGTCCACCGTAGCTTAATTGTCATAGTCATAAGCTCCCTACCATCGTTGCTGGAGTTGAGTCGTAGATTCGAACCCTTTTTCTACAAAACACCTACCGTGTACGGGGGAGAATACACATCAAATCTGTCGAAGTGCCAAATCCTCCCGTTGGTGTGTTGTGGAAGCTTAGACAAGCAGCTACTAGTTCTGGTTTCCTCCTCGGCACTCGATCATGGCTCAGAATTATGTATATTGTTGCCAATAGCAATCGTGTTGCTTCTAAGTACGACGTTAATAAACAATCAATTAATGCTCCGTGATTTTGAGAATGACGTACAGATAAAGAAATCAACTGCTGACATTCTATTTTACATATCTATGCCATTCGAAATGAAGATTTTGAGTACCGATATAGGATAAACAAGCATTAATTCTTATCGAACCATGTTTAGTATTATGAAAGAAGATCCCTCAACCTTCGGTTATATGGTTGTTGTTCTAGCAACAAAACAATGGCGATTGGGTGATTGTATGTTAGAGTATAACAATGCTCAGTTAAGTTTCCTTAAATTTCAAAGTTAATCACATCAATTAATTGCAAACATCTTAAAGAATTAAAGGAGAAAGTTTTTAATGACTTCGCAAAAAATAATCAAGTTAGTGATAAAACACTAAGAGCAGACAAAGAAAAAAACACAGAAAATAATGTTTGAACAGGGAGAAAAAAACAGAAGGTAGCATTAGAAGACATTTTTCTTCAGCCAAATTCTTCTGGTATCGGAAAGAAAATAAAACAATTCAACAAGAAAAAGGAAACCAAGGATGGTTCAAGAGGATTTGATGAAGTTTGACTTAGTAAGAAATAACTTGATAACAGCGAAGAAAATTACACCCAATTATAAGAGTAGCTGGAGTAGGGAGGCCTTAACAAAACGAAAAACTTTTAAAAAATTGCTAAAAGTTTGAGTGGAAAGAAAAAGTATTTGATAGGGATTACTATTTCTACCCACGAAATAATAAGAAAACGACTTAGCAATAAGAAAGTTACAGTATAAAATTATTCAGTCCTTCCTCAAAAATTAGAATGAAGAAAATTGTTACGTTCTGCTAAGTTCTGATGAAATATTTTAAAGATGGGAAACATATGGCCATCTGAACGAAATTTAAACTGATAGAGAATAAAAATATTATTTCTATAAGTCCCTAATATATTTGATGATTCTTACAGCAACTTATGATATGCATTCTTCAAAAAATGAATACCTTTACTAACTTTCACAATTATAATAAATATTTGAGTGGCTGCTGTATCCTGATGGTCATTAATGGGTGATAGAAAACATCAATGGAAGCCATTTTCACCACACAATGCGTAAGCGGAGAGCAAGCCAGTGGAAATGATAATGTGTACGAAAACTCGCGCTTTATGCTTTCCATTACAGAGCCATCTAGAGGTTAACTCATTTCTCTTCACTTGTGCAATTTGTGAAGAAAATTGCTTTTTTAGATGTTTTCCATCATCCCTTGCATTTCCCTCATTAGTTTCAAAACAGCTTGTATGTCATACGAGTGATGAAACCACGTGCAGGCTTCAAGATTATTTTAAGCTATGGCCTTTTTCTGATTAGTGTACGTCTCCATGCCTCTGAAATATACGGTAGAAATGACGATGTGTAAGAAAACTTGCGCTTTTTGCTTTCCAATTCAGGGGGTTTAGCGGTTCTTCTCTTTCTCTACTCTAATGCATTGTATGGTGAAAATTCCATGTTTAAATGTTTTCAATACTCCCTTAAATTTTTGCCCCTGAGTTTTGAAATATCTTGCATATACCAATGGATATGGCATCTATCCACTTATACCAAACCAATTCATTGATAATTGTTATTCTAAATGTATTTAAGAAATTGAAAATAATGTTACCATAAAAAACTCGAATTATTAAATACAGTTACGAAAAAAAATGGGACTTGTAACGAAACGGGATTTGTTTGAATTTCTACTCAGAGGTGTTTTAGTAAACTCAAATTTAATATTCCCTCTACCTAAAGCAGAACGGTTTCGAATTCTTAATATGTAAAATAAAAACTCCAAATAGTTTGCATAAGATGGTGTTTTACAGATTTTACTCCAGCCTCACAAAGTCCATTTGAAAGAGACGTGGGAGGGATGAAAATCCAATTTATACCTTTAGACATAAAATAATTAGCATAATTTCCATAAAGAAAATTAAATTGTAAAATTTCTTTAATTTTAAGCCCATGGAGTTAGGGGCATATCAGTTTAAATTTTGGAATATTTGCCCTGTCTAAGAGTAAAAAGCTGAAATACTGCAATCAAATTATCGGAAATGAGATCCGATAATAGCTCTAGATGGTTTGCTTTCGTTGAAAAGCATATTCACATACAATGTATTTAAAGGATCGATTTTCTGATTTTTATTCTTAAACAGAAAAAAAAACCGTATAAACCATGACCGGTAATAGTAAATGGGCCTGATATGTTTACTCTTTCACTTTGAAAATCACGCATAATTTTTGAGGAAAGAATAGGTCTGCCTTTAAAGCAATCACACATTAATGAATCGACTTACTGAAACTTTCAGTAAAATAACTAAATGTTTATGTACCATATTCTCAGAGAAGAATAGTTAAAAGAATAGTTGGCGTAGGAGAACTATTCTTTCCCTATCTACACACAAAGAGAAAAGCCATTGGAAGTCCTTTATATATATATATATATATATATATATATATATATATATATATATATATACACTATATATAAAACTAGGATCTTGGTATATGCTTGATTAATTTCATTCCAGCATACTTAATTTTTCTTACAGTTATGGGCACAACCTTCTTAGATCTGTTCCTATAGTTGTAGATGAATCTGAGAGTATAAAACAAAATATGAATGATTTTGAAATAATTATTAGAAAGTTCTGAAAGTTCGTCAATCAAGTTACAGCCTTCCTTATTCAGTAAACATGTCTCCATATTGTTCTCAATTTTAGGAATTTTTTTTCTTATCATCACTACAGTTTCTTTTTTCTTTTCTGTGAGATTGTCGAGCTCAGGAACAATTGGATAAGTATTTTCGGGAAATTCTTGATTTGTACAAATTTCCGCACCTGTCTACCACTCGGAGTTTGTCACTGGACAGTTGATGTTCATTCTATCAGACATACAGAGAGAGAGAGAGAGGAGAGAGAGATTTGCAGGTTTTTTTAAATTTGTGTAGTGGTGTTATGAGTTTGGAATTGTGTGTGTGAAACTGGTAATTTCGTTGGTCCAATTAGAAATTTTTTTTTCCATCTGTTTCTTGAGCTCCTTATCCCAAAGAGAACTATCTTGAAATTAATACAGTGATGCTGTAAATAGGGTCTTTTAAGATTCTGCACCTTGGCTGCTACGAATGTGAAGAAGATAGGAATTGATACACATAAGACTAGAGATTCAAATAGTTCCAATCTAGGCAGGGTTATATCTTTTAATGATGCTACACAGCTTTTTGAAGTCAAAAATTTAAATGAAATTCCATTCCTCGATTTGTCACAATTTCCTCGATCAGCACAATGCCAGCGCCATATGAACTTTTGCTGGCAATACAAAAATTACGCAATCGGACATCATCCTATAAAGTAGAATCTAGAGCTAATTGGGGTATTTTTAGCGTTCTAAGTTAGGTAAGGTTTTGCACCTCTTTTCTCAATATCCTTTAGTAATATTGTATTTTTAGTGTTAGATATTTTGAATGAGGCATTTTATTCTAACAGTGAAATGTGAAAGTAACCCTAAGGAATAAAATATCTTCCCTACTGCTTGTAGTACGAAGCGTTTTGTATTTTTACCTATGGAAATAAATTCTAATAGACTTCTAGTATCTATAGTTATATATTGCTATAATAAGTGCTATAAGACAGTCCCATGACCTTTGTTTAATTTTCGCCTAAGCGTAGAGTTTCGCATACCAGGGGTGCATCAAAAATTTCCTTTTTGTCATTGCTTCATTAAATTAGCATCGGTACTAATCCATTTTCTGAGATTTATTTCATCAGCTTTCGTAATATTATTTCCTTTTCGTGAGAAGTGAAGCGCCTCTATGAGTTCGTTAAGACTGTAAATAAGATCACTATATGAGTAGTTCCTATCTAAAAGCTCAACAGTGTCAAGAAATTCATCTTCATATTTCTCAAAATGACGTCTGATAGTGGCTGCGAGCAGAAATGGACTCGAACTGATACCGAGATCTACTTGATTGAAACGATATACCTGTAAATTGGGCTTTCTATGAACACAATTCATACTGACCCCATAGAAATGAGAACAAAATCTATGTGTTAATCAGCAAGGCAAACTTATAAATGCCTTGTTTTATTTAGGAACAAAAGTCTGTTATATTCAATCTAAAATTAACCAATATGTCTAAGAGAATTGTGTTTAAGATTAGTCCATGACACAAACATTTAACTAAAACTTTTTATTTTGATGACTTCCCGAGTCGAATACAATTCTTGTTTTCGATGTTAAGTGAACTGTTTATTTACAGCCTGGGGAGGCAAATAATACAAAGGTTCTTTTAAATCGTTTTTTTTTTGTTAGTTTGTTATGTCGGTCTTAACTTTTTCTATGATGCCTTACTTTGTGTAATGCGAATGATTTCAAAATACTGTTGAAGAATTTCCGCATTGTGACTAAATTTTTTCAATAAATTTTGAAAATGTTGTCTAGATAAAGAATCATTATCAGATAGTTCTTAACAAGAATTTTTAAAGGGAAGTTGTATAACATAACTTCCCTTTTCAAATTCAAGAGTTTCATTAAAAACTTCCATTGCTTCATCCTTTTCGCGGTAAATTGGTTCATCTTGAATTTCCAAACCCTTTAAATAAAAGAAAAGCTTCAACGTATCTCGAAGTGAATAATTTTATACAAAAAATACTGTCCTTGCTTATTAGTTTGTATTTAATTAAGCTTACCAAATGCTATCCACCACACAATTCACTCTCTTTATTAAAAACTTTTCATTTATTTTATACGTAGTATACTTCAAAACCTTAAAGAATATATCCGAACTAATTAGAGCATGCAGTTTAATAGCATTATAAAATGATTTGTGAACTAAATTGTCAATTAACTGTGGAACTTCCACATTCAAAATATTTAATCTTGAGGATAGTAGGAATTCAGTAATTTTATTAGTGATTCAGAATTGTTCCTGTTTATTAAAGCTATTTTATTCATTTGAAATAAATGTATTCATTTTTCACTTTATACTATGTTATAATCTATTTAAATGGATTATGATGGAAAATATAAACTACCTGCGGAAATAAGTTCTTCATACTTTTCAGAGAACTAAGGTAAAACAAGCGCATGTATTTTTTTTTTCATTTTGAAATTATCAATTCATTTATTTGGTCACGCATAATTCGATTTCTTAACAAAATTAATCATAGTTTCTATTCATACCTCCTATTTTTCAATGTTCTTTAGAAGGGATAAAAACATTTTAATTAAGCTTGATTTTGAACTCTAACCAATCAGTTTTATCATTCACAGTTTTTATATCTGTTTGAAGTCTAACTTGTTTTACCTTTTAAGGTAGACTTTGAGCTATTACTACTATCCATAGTATGATGCGATCTCCTAGGACACGGAGAAGAAGATGCATTTTACTGTACTTTCGTTAATTATTTAAATGGTGGACCAGCTGCATTTGTTTTTATTCTCATTATTTTATTCACGACTTCAAGACTTAAATTTTATACACTATATTTACAATACACAAAATTTATAAATATACATATATCTCACCATCACGTTCAACCAAATTAAAAAAAAAATGTTCCATGCAAAGTTTTGCAAAGAGCAGATTTAACCACCCAAGGTGTGCTTTTTTATCTAATTATTTTTAAAATCCTCAGTTAAATATGAGAATTAAAGATGATATATTCTAAAATGGACAATAGTAAACTTTTCCGATATTAAAATTAAAGGAAGCGATAAATTATTAAATTGAATATATTTAAACTAAGTGCAATTAAAATTGAAGCAAACGATACACTATTAAATTGAATAGTATATCTGCTACGTGTAAACAATTTAAAGCAAATGATCAATTATTAAATTGAATAGTTTATCTGCTACGCGTAAAAAAATTAAAGCAAATGATCAATTATTAAATTGAATATATTTAAGCTAAATGTAAAAGAAGAAATTATTTAAAGTTGAAAAGTAATCTGGCTCGGCAAAAGTGATATGGCTCCAAAACGCCTACCTAAGACAATAGCTCCTTGAGAAGCTAATAATCAAATATAATATTATCATTATGAATATTACCTACTGAATATAAGGACTAAGATTGTTGCATTAGGTTTCTGAGAAAAATTAAAATTTTTTTTAAAATTTTGCTGTGCTCTTGTTAAAGCTAAAAGAAGGATTTTTTAATTTTTTTTATTTAAATTAAATTTATTTTTAAATAACTTGATGGTTCCTTTAGATCAAGGAATTCTGTCTACTATATTTACTGAATCTCTTATCTATTCTTTTTTTCTTCATTATACCATATATATCCAATTTTTATTACCACTTAAAAGTATAATGGGTTTTCCTAAACGAAATTTTCACTAAGAGAAAAATATGATGATGTAAAAAATGAGTAATCTGTTGCAAAAGCACGAAGATAAGAATTGTACTTTTTTTTGTACATCTTTCTTAAATAGTATATATGACTCATTTAAATTTTATGACAGTTTATAACTATAAAACGCATAAGTTACTTAGATAAAAACTGTAAAATATGTAAAAATACACATAATAATCCCACTCATATCGTAATTTGTTTCCTAGTGTACTTGAAAAAACATTTAATGAAGCGATTACTTTTTAATCATTGTTTATTGCATATTCAATCAGCAATTTTCCACTATTTTTAATGCATTTCCAACCACGTATTTTTAACTAGCTAAAACAAGGTCACAGAAAATTATTTCCTTTAAGTTTCTAAGCAATTTATACAATGGTTCAAATGCGAGTTTTATTGTTATCAATTGCTATTAAATATTTATTTACAGATAGGAAGCTTTATATTGCTTAAAGAGGTTTAAAGCGAATAATAGATTTACATTATTTATTTTACTGAAGATTATTCTCAATGTTTTTAAAGAGTTTTTTTTGTTTGTATTTTGGTTTTTATTCAATTTCTTAGATGGCAAAAATTTGGACAACGTGAACTAACAATAGGAAATTTTTATGCTAAAAGAAAGAATTTTAAAAATCACATGAACTAAAAAAATCAAGAGTGGAGTATTTGTGTACTTAAGAAGATTCAATACTGGAAATATGTAGAATATTTTCAAGGTTTGTGAAATGTAACTCGAATTTTACCTATTTACGATATGATATTCCTACTGTTTTATGTCTTTATTGATTTGGTTATACTCATTTTCAAATAGTTCTCCTTTACCCGTCGGTTTTATAAATACCAAGAAAAGATAATACTTTCTGAATTTAAATTTTTCGTTCACTGCAGAAGAATTCGTTTATTATATATATATCACCGTATAAGAGTATGAAATACGATGATAAAGTTTACTCTTTGTGTTGTTATAATTGTTTTGAATTTCATTGTTTTCCATTTATTAAAATATAGCTATTTGTTTTTTACTTTCTAGAAAATGTGTTAAATGATAAATTAGTATTTCCAGGATTTAGAAAGATTTTACATTGAGAATTTTTTAAAAAAGCTTGATAACATTTACGGGTAATCGTTGTTAATATGTAATAAACCGTATTTGAAATGTATGTTTTTCATATAATTTTCATTATTATTAGAAATCCTCATAATTATAATTAAATTGTCATCACGTATCAGAAAAATACCTTCATTATTAATAAAAACTTGAATTACTTATGAATGAAACAGTTTAGAATGCGTATACGTATTTACAATAAAGTATTGTAAAAGTTTTCATGAAATGCATTAATGGAAAATCATTTAATATATTGTGCTATTATAAGCAAAACTTTGAATTAGCGGATTAAATATTTTAGAGTTTACTTTACTTTGGTATGATTAATCTCTGTATTATTTTCGAGGCAGACATCGTATAACAATTACATTAATATCAATCTTAAATTTCTTAATGAAATGAATTTTTTAACACGTTCCATTTTGTTATTCCTACCAACTAAACATCTATAACTGGGTTTTTATTTCCTAATGAAATCAAAAAGTGAAATTATTTATTTTTAGAAAATTATCAAAAATCTGTGAATATAACGAAGACAGTTTTAATCAGTAACATATTTTAATTTTTATTTATCTTCTGTGTTACTCGTCCTTTTTAATAATTAGAGTGTACTCATAAGAAAGTGAAGTTGATTTTCATTTCTTATATATCTGTGTTTAACTGGTATTGTATTGCCTTTCTAAAGTGCTTTGTTTCTATAGAAGAATAACTTTGGAAGTAAGTGATACAATTCATCTAGGAGCCATTAAGATAGGTTTCGTCAGATATTAGGAGGCTATAAGGATTTTATCATTCATTTGGAATAAATATTTGATCAGTGTAGCATTTAATAAATCGACGCACGGATTAATAATTATTTTAATATTTCAACTAAAAAAATACTTAAAAATAGCAGTAAAATGGCACTTGTGCAGAACACCAAAACTGAAATTTAAATAAAGATATTTCAATACTTTTGTGCCTCTCTCACAGTTGTAACCCTGAAAATTAAATATTTATAGGATGTCGTACTTTAACATGCAGAAAAAACGCACAAATTTGTGATAAGTTATGACTTTTATCATCAATAAAATGCAAAGCGATCACATTATAACAATAGGAGTGGTTCAAGTCCTAAATTCACTTTCGTAAAGTATTCCAAGAAAGTTTCATAACATTATACATATAACTCTTTTCAATACGATGTTTTGCGCTGAAGCAAAATATGAAAATCTTGATTTTGAGAAAAAGCTGAAAATACTTTTCAACCCAGAAACTTACTTAATTAAATAAACATTTGACATTAAAAAGCCCCTGATATGTAAAGTTCATTATCTGTATTACTTAAACAAGTTATCTTTTTCTTCCTGATGGCCTTTAAAACTTTCCTGTGCTTCATTTAACAGATGTTGTATAACGCTTCAATTCCCTGATTCAATTGCAATCCAACTTTTGTATCCCTTTGCAGTGAAGTTGCCCGGATTTTCATTGTTCAGCTCATTTAAGACTTTTAAGAAACCTTGATGTCCTTCATTAAATTGTATAATTGCATCATATGCACCCAATTTCGCAGTTTTCAAACAAACAAAAACTTCCTTTAATACTATTTATTATATTACACCATTAAAAGATTCATTTGAATTTTTGTCTTAGGAAATTCCTCTTGCCTGTTGGAAAATATTTTGATGGTAATATTACGTAAAATGTTGATGAAAACCAAAAATTAAAAGTTCTATTTCCGGTAGCAGAATGCTACTTCCAGTTCTAAAAATTGACATAGACTATTATTAAAATGCTTATAACTCACGTTCTATGTAAGATAAAACAAAATTGAAACTATTCTAGAAAGCTAAAAAATCTGGCTTTAATAATAGACCGTAAATAAAAAAATCGACTTTTTGACCAAAAATCGCTTTTTAAAGTTAGGTAGATACCTTAAATGCATATTGAATTCCCGTTCACTATTTATATTGTTTCTGCTAATGCTAACCAAAGTAGTTTGGTTTGTAGCATATTATTTTGATAATTATAAAGCATTTTTATTGATAAAACGTTTAACACACACACACACACACACACATATATATATATGGTACGCAACTGTAGGTTCTCTCTATTTTTACATATTGTTAAAGTGAGTGATCGAAATAAATAATCCAAGCGAATGAATTCCAATCACACCTGAAGTTTCCATGAATATTTCATTAAAATTAAAAAAAAAAATAAAGTTTATTAAGTAAATTAAGTTTATACAACTAAGCTTTGTTAATATCTTATATAGCAAAGAAAGATTGTTGAAAAGTGATTATTTAAAATAGCAATTAATGTAACAATGATTATTTATATTCATAAATCAATCGAATAGCTTGTTCAGCGAAATTAATTTTTCTCTGGAAAGTTAATGGTTCGCAAAACAAATTTTCTAAAATAACTTACACTCTTTGAAAATATTTTAATACTTAATATATTATACATGTCTTGATAGCTATAAATTTTTCTATACATTCAAAAAATTATATTCTTAAAATTAGGGAACTGTACTCTTAATTAGAGGTTTCTCCAGAGATAGGCTTAAAAGTCACCACTTATCAGCAACACCTGTATCAACCAGTATGATAATAAGAAAAATGTGGCTCAAATTTCCTGCTTCCTTTTATAGTAAGACTGTATAATTATTGCCGCCTATGTTGATAAGTCAAGGGGATCCAATGAAAGTTTCAAGTTTCCTTTTTATTGTTTAAGTATGTCAAGTAGAGTGTGAGTAATGTTAGTTACAGAAATTTTAATTGCCTTCGAGAGTAGTTTTTGAACTTAAGAAAATAACCAACGCGTCGGTTAAAACTGTGGTAGAGTTCGTTAGATAAAGGATGAAAGCCTCCTTGATTATAATGATTTCATGAGTAAAGTAAGAGGTAATAACGACTGTGGTTGGTTAATTTAGGAGATTGAGGCACCAACGTTCGTCTTTGTTAGTGGATCAAGGTACAAAATTACAAACTCCGTATCTAATACTTCTCCAGTTGTTTTTAGTTTGACTATAATTCAAACTTTTCTTCATAAAGAAAAAAATGACGTAAATTTATAGGAATTAAATGTACAAAACCTTTTCCGAAATTCTAGAACAGTTTTTACATAAAGCTAACTCGGAGACATACGTGACAAGTTTATTCAATATTCAGATATTTTCAATAAAGGGGAATTCTATGCATAAAAGGCTGATATCATAGAGATTTTTGGGCAAAATATCAATAAATCAGTTTTAAATTACATTATATATATATATATATAGCAGAGTACTGAAAAAATTTAGTGTTATTAAAAATGATATACGTAAGAAATACAGATTTTGTGATAATGAACTTTATATAAGGCTGTCACCTGTTAAAGCCATAAATAAGGATTTTGTATGCTTTCAAAATATTTACGAAGATATATTCCTTATCAGAAGTAACAGCTTTAAAAATTTCGTTAAAATTGCGTGTTCTTTTTAACTTTAAAATGGCATAAATCTTAAGCTAGTGACTAAAATCTTTTTTTAAAAATCCTATTTGAAGTTTTAAAAACAAGATAAAAGAATCATTTTAAATTTCAGAACATTTCAAATATTTGATTTTTCATTATGCCTCTTTAAATATTGAATATGCTTTCAAAAGAACAGTTTAGCTGAAAATGACTTTTAAATTAACACTAATCTTTATAAAACTTGAATATTTTGTCTAACATTAAGTAGTTGTACTTTAAGTCTACTAATAGGGAGTAGAGGGAAAATAGAAGCATTTTTGATTAAAAAAAATTAAGAAAATTATTAAGTAATTTTCAGTTTGATCATATTTCATTTTTCAATTTAATCGAGTACCTAAAATGAAAATCTTCTGTTAAAAATGATAGTAAATAATTTTCTAGAGTGGAAATTTTATTTCTTTTAAATACCATAAGCTAACTGCTTATTGAATTTTCAAACATACTAAACAAGTTAATCTTACCAAGAATATTTCGTTTTTTTAAATCTAAATTTAGAACGAAAAAATTATAAAATAAATTGACATATATATGTACCAGAGTGTCTTATAAAAGTAGTTATTTGATGCAATATTCATATCATTGTTAAAGGAATTGCAAAATATACAGTAATAAAATTAAAATTAAAAATTTTGGAGATGCTTGAGATTTATTCTTGTTAACTTGTTTAATAAACAATTAATTCAGACATTGTGGAAGATAAACTAAGCAAATTAAATTACACATCTAATTGTAACAAATGCAACATTATGAAGATTAAATTAAAGTAGACAAATATAATTTGTCTTGAAAATTGACAAATTTCGTAGAATAAGCCATGCAGGTGATCTGATATACAAGTCGACCACGTGGCTATAGAGTGGGATAAAAAGAAAAAAAACGGTGTATGGAACCAACAATCACTACTCTCTGACTCTTTGGAAATCCATAAGTTGGAGAATTTCTGCCTTCCAGAAGACATGTGATGAGTAATAGATCCTTAGACAATGATACAGAAGATAGTTCTGGCAATTGCACGAACTGACGTATCACTGCTATAGGTGAGTTTGCTGTGTATGGCGCTAAATGGATTGAAGTGCTAAATGTGAATCGTTACAAAAAACCAGGTCCACCTCGACGTACAAGAAGAAGTACAGATCGATGCATTCGAAGGAATGCGGTGGCAGCCATACAATTACCTACTCTTCACAATTTGAGGAATGTGATGGGAGCTATGGATGATCTTTACCTGAGAGAACATTTTCTTGATTATTAGCTTAAAGTGGCTTGTACACAAGTTTCCATTTATGATGACTGCCATTGACTCCATCCTACCGACATCAGGCATTGCAATGAGTTTCTAGACCGAGCTACTCGGAAGACTGAATGACACAATATGATGTGCAACAATGAATCTCGGTTCTATTTTCCTGATGAGAGTTTGCAGGCTTCAGGGAATAAGAGACAATCTGTTAATTATTGTTGTATGCCTTAAAGTCAATAATGGGCAATAATGGTTTGGGTGTCATTAGACTCTATATCAAGTCCCTCCTGATAAGCAACAGAGGCACATAAGCAACAGAGACACAACAGAGAATTCCCTTTTATCCCGTATAGCGGGATAAAAGGAATTCAGTGATTACTAAATGAAATTTTTCAGTAGGGCAACTTGCACACATGCAACAGATAAGTCTCTCAGCATTAACAGTTTCTTCATTGATTTTCAACGTTTCCTAATTTTTAATTAAAACGGGCTGTAATTAGCTGCCGTTTGCTTCATCTGTTTCCGCCTCAATCGAAGGACGAACTGTTTATTCACGTAATCCCCGTTTGAATACGAATTTTCATCACTTTCTTGCAGTATTTATCCACTCTTTCATGGTGATGCATTTTCTATCACGAGCAGTGCAAAAACATATACGTTTAGGCCAAATTAATCTCTGTGGGAATCCAAACATACACAAATGAGTAATAGAGGAAGAATACACCGTAAAGAACGTTTTGTATTTACTCCATTTGTAAAATGTCTTATTTATTAATAAAAATACTTTTCTTTGAATTGAAGTTACTATTTTTGCAAATCTAATAATAAATTGATACAACTGAAATAAAGTAAGCATTTTCCTTTTTCAGTTATTAATGTACGTAGTTCTTTTTATGATTTTAAATCATCCTTATGTAAGATTTTATTTTGTTCTTTCGTCTCATATTTTTTCCAGTAAACCCAAGCTCATTTACTGACGTTCTTACAAATAAATTACGAAATTCAAGAAACGACATCTTCCATTTTTTACATGAGATTCCTAAGCAGTTCAGAGAAGAGATCGTATACTATATTAAATAAGATAAAGAATAAACGAATTCTTTGATAAAGAGCTTTTTGGAGATGGGATCATGTAGTAGGAGATATTAAAGTCATCTTTTGAACTCTGGTAATGATAGGATGGATTTAGGGTTAGATATCGATGTAATGATAAATATAACTTGCCATTTTATTTCTCAATGTAGTATTTAATTTTCGGCTTCTCTCAGTTAAAGGCTTACTTTTTCAATTCATTTCAAGGTACAGTCGTACTTACATTTTGGTAAAAGAAAATAAGTATCCTATACTGACAGAACAATTGAAAAGAGCCATAGGTTTTGATTTCGTTAGAATAAAGAGTTAGACTTTGATTTTTCTAAGATCTGTAATCCGATTCTTTGATATTTATTTGAAAGTTACCAACAATTATCCCTTAGGACTCTGTAACACTCATTTAGGGATTAATAAACCTTTTAGGACAATATGAAATGTTTCACTATAAAATAACACACGTAAATTATATACATACAAGATTCATAAGAAAAAAAATATCTGTATGAAATTTTAAAGAGCTTGGAATACATCATGGCAAGAAGTTCAGATGTAAAAGGTTTTACTCGAATTGAGCACCATTTCTTTTCATTCATACCATTCCTATTCCATACAATTAAAAATGCACATTTATGTAAAACTGAAATATTTCGAATGAAAAGAATCCCTCTGTAAAATGATGTTTGGAGAAAATAACAAGCAAATAAGATAATAACAATAAATAAATAAATTGCATTTTATAGATGAGATATCCTGGATTTGAAATCCTCATAAAATTTTGCAAAAAATAACACGTTATGTAAAAGTATTTTTATAAGGAATTATAAGCCCTAAGGAGAAAAGAAAATAGATAGAACTTGAATTTTTATTTTTTTTCGTTTTATTTTACTTTATATATATATATATATATATATATATTTGTGAAAAAAGTCTTTCATACTCTAGGGCCAGCACAGAAACGTGAAAAGTTTCAAAAGCAAAAATAATTCTAACTAATGCCATTGGAAAGAGAAGTGTCTGGCAAAGTAGATGATGCTATGAAAAGAAATTGAAGCCTTCTACAAAAGAAATAAGATTTTTTTAAAACTAGATCTTAAAAAAGCAATAGAGGCATATAAAAGTTCCAGAATTAATTTTATATGTATTTTAAAATGCTTCAGTAGGAATGATTGAATTTCGATAAAGGGAGAATTTGGATAGTATATAATACAATTTTTAGCCACCCAAGGGGCTATTGTTTTAGGTGGATCAATTTTGGCGTACCAGATCACTTTTCAATTTTTAATCGTTTGCTTCAATTTTAATAAATATATTCAATTAAATAATAAATAATAAATTAAATATATTCAATTTAATAATATATCGTTTGCTTTAATTTTAATTACATTTACATTAAGAATATTTAATTTAATAATTTATCGTTTGTTTTAATTTTAGTTACATTTAGCTTAAATATATTCAATTTAATAATTTATCGTTTCCTTTAATTTTAATATCGGAAAAGTTTACTATTGTCTATTTCTCGATATTTCATCGTTTTCTTTAATTCTTATATTTAATTGAGTAAATATTTTTTTATAATTATTATTTTTTAATGATGATTATAAAAAAATTGCACCTTGGTTGGATAAATATGTTTTTTTGTAAGACTTTCTATAGAACTTTCTATCGGTTTTATATTTAAGTTGATTTATTCGATTCTATAAAAATGTATGCCCTTATTTTTACTCTCTCAGCTCATCATTAATCTTCCGATAAATTGTTTCTTTCTTCCTTGTAAATTATTGCCAAATTTTCAATGTAGTATTTCATTCTGTTTATGCTTTTTCTGAATATCTTATGATTATTTTATTCCCAAGTACAATACGAGTCTTACTCTGTTTCAGACTCTTACTGTTTTATGTTTTCAAACGTTACGAATGCGTTTCAATATTTTTTTCATTTACTTGTTTTATTTATTTATTTTTTCACATTTTTTTCAAAAGAATTTTATTTATTTTAACTGTTTTTGGAAGTGAAAATTTCCAATAAAAAACTAATAATTTTACAATAAAATTGTACAAAAGTTTTAATATGAATTTAAGTGTTTTGTTACGAACATGCAACGACGCTTCGCAGCAACGTTATTCTTATCGTAGGAAAAAAAATTTTTTTTTCATGTCCGAAAAGTCTTTCACTCCAAATTCAATCTGGGATAAGTAGAGCATAAAACAGTAAAACAATAAAGTTAGCTGATCCATTAAATCGAAATCTCATGTCTGCAGAGTTTACTTTCGCAAATATAGCCGCTGGGGTAGATGAACCAGTACAAAAATAAACTTTATAGAATGTGCTTGGAACATTGCGTTTGATCTTTTCGAAAGAAGAATATGACGGCGTTACAAAAAACTTCCCATGGGGTATTAGGGGTAGGATAGCTCACCGTAATATTGTCTATGGATCATTTTTCTTATTTTTAAGAAATCCATAAGTATGACGCCCTTCACATTCCAAAACACCATCTTCATAAGTTTCCGACCGACGAAATCGTCTTTGTCTTCTTTGAAGCAGATTACTGGTTTAGCAACTCATTGTTTTGATTGTTGTTTGGTTTTCAATGTTTAGTGATGTCATTGCTGGTCTCATCGACGGAGAAAATTTGACATAATGGAAAGAAGAGAACGTGGTATGGCAGCAATCAATCCTAACCTATGAAATAGTGTCAAATTTGCTTTAGAGCCCTTTAACAGATGGCAGCACACAGTATTTAAACTTAATTGCATTAGTATTATCATCCATCAAAACCAGGTATTTTTTAACCATCCGTATATGGGTTTGGGAATCTTCTCAAGCTGGAAAGTCATACGTTGAATTATTTATTATCAAATGAACTATTCTTAATTTAATTATGATGTTATAAAAATAAGTTTTGAAGAAATTATTAACAAATTTACTTTAAAATAAGAAATGGGTAGAAAAATAATTTGAATCTTTCAGTTTAGTCAGCCGTAAACACCATCGTTGTCTAAAGGTCAATTAATGCTATGGTAATTACTTCGCATCGCTACCATAAGTTAAAAATACATTTAAGTGGAAAATAATATTAAGTAATATCCACAGTAACGTACTGGGAACGAAAACAATTAGTCTAGAGATAAATGTATATAATTTTATTTTACCTTGAGAAATCCGCCACCTTACATCCAATGCTCTCGTTGCTCTGGTCACACTTCTCAATTGTTCACAAGCTCGCTCTAGTCATTGCGCGAGCATCTCAATTCCCGATTCTGATTGGCTGGAACTTGTTTGTAAATTTGCTTTCGCTACACCTCATCGTGCTACCCACTTAAATTTAAATTTTGTTTGTAAAATAATTAATAATCTTTGTCGACCATGCATAGTTAATAAAATCTCAATGAAAGAACCTTCGTTCTTACTAAGCAATAATATCCGAAAGTGGTTCAAAAGGTATCTGTGTTGCATGACATGTGGCCGAGGTTATGAATTTTCAGCCGACATTTCGTATGATATAGAGTATTGATGCCACTGAAGACAAGCTGTGTAGAGGGATGATGCACGTTAAATATGTCAAGACTCCAAATTCTTCCTTTGGTGTTGGATTGAAATTTGTAGAGGGAGGTAGCAGCTCAAGTGTCTTACTCATCACTTGACCAAGGCTCAAAATACGAGGTCCGTCACCAAATGCACCAGTTTTGCTTCTCAATGCGACATTTGTAAACATTAATAGTCAGTCACTGTAAAATTTTGGACTACGAATGGTACTTCTGAGGGAAGTTGATGTTACCATTGCGCGCTATTATGTATTAAACGGTGCGAAAATGAATTTGACACTGATTTGTAGATTAGTTTTGAAGCTTTGTAGTTTGAAGGTAAATATTTTGAATTTAAATAAATTATCAAAAGTATCTAAACAATTGTAACTAATTTTTTTACTAAGAAATATATAATAATATAAAGTATTTTTAAAAATTGAAATGCTCAAATTATATTTTCTCACTGATTTTCTTTGGTTTATATTAATATTTATTGATTTTTTTTAATTTGATTTTTCTCTGATAATACTCATTGTTTTGAAGTTATGTTATTTAGTTTTTTCTTAATAGTTTATTTTCCTTTTTGATCAAGTATGTATTGTTAATTTTATAAGCTTTTTACTTTGTAGTTTTATACAATATTATGATATTATGCCTACTTTTGTGCCTTTATAGTTGGAATTTTGATACACACACATATACATACATACATACATACATACATATATATATATATATATATATACACATATATATATGTATGTCTGCGCGCTTGCATGTGTTTCTATTTATTCCATCTATGTTAATCAGTTCGATTCATTTTTATATACATAGTACCAGATCTTAAAATATTCAAAATAATTTAAATAAAATATATAATACATGTTTTATTAATTTTCTGAGAATCAATTTAAAATACTAGAATTATAAAATTTCTTAACGTTATTATTATTTTGGGATTTTAAAGATTATTTTTTTCCAACAATTGTATCACTTTATTACTTTTTAATGTATTAAATTCTTGTGTTATCTTGGGGTTAATTTCTTTTCAAATTATTTTATTATTTTTTTGTGAAGATCTAAATATAATTTATGTCTATAAATGACAATGTAGTGTTTTTTGTAATTCTTAATTATTGCATAGTTGACTGTAAAAGATTAAGATATTTCAAAGCGCTAAAATTTATTTTGGATATGAGTAAAATTTTTCCAGGTAGGGGTTAAGTTTTATGTGACTTATTTTAAGTTTTTTAAACTTTTTCATCGTTTCCTTGCTTGTTTTACTTTAAGGCATACTGAAACTACATATTTGGTTTTTCTACAGCTTTAAATTTATAAATATGTGGTTTTCTGTGTGAATATTTTTTATTTATAAGGATTATTCTCTTTAAAAATTAAATTTATGTTCATACATTTATTTCGTTTACAAAGCTATTACTGAAATTATAGCTCGATCATGAACACTAGTAAAAGCTACCTTGAAGCTCTCATACATTTTATTCATTTATGTTCATACCGTTTATTCGTTTACAAATCTACTACTGAAGCGAAGGCTTGATCATTAACTCTAGTAAAAGCTACACCAATGTCCTATGTCATTGCTGTACTAAATGGCAATTTTTCAAGTGCTTTTATTTTTAAAAGATTTCAATTTTCTTTGTTGTCCTTTTATGACTATTTTTCTGCTTTTATCTAAATATATATATATATATATATATATATATATATATAGCAGAATTTTTGGGAACAGTATCAAAACACTTGGTTAATATCAAGAAGACCTGGATAAAGTGAACCAAAATCCAAAACGACGAATGAGGATCGTTATTTGGTATTTTCAACGCTGCAACACATGACTGCTACAGCTTCCCAGCTCTTGCGTTAGCTGCGTATTGCCACTGAATCTAGAGTTTCACGATATGCAGTTCCTCGAAGGCTTCAAAAATCAGAGTTTTTTCCTGGAAGTTCCTTTGTTTGCGTCCAGCTCATGACATCATATGAGCGAGCGCATTTAGTATGGTGCAGATAACAAACGGAGAGGACCAGATTTCATAAGAGCATCGTGTGTTTTACAAATGAATCGAAATTGAGCCTGGATACCGACTCTCGGCGTACCTATATCTGGAGAGAGCTTGGGACACAATACTATCTCGCGCTCTTGAGGTGTAAGATTTTTTACGGTGGTAGAGATGTTACGGTTTGGGAAAGTATTATGTTGGACGGATACACACGCCTCCATAGGTTTTACGTAGGCTCTCTGACTACTATGAGGTATAGAGAGGATATTTTAGAGCCTTACATTCTATTTTTCAAAGGCGCAGTTGGTCCTAAATTCCTTTTTAATGGATGAAAACACTTCACATAGAGTTTAGTTGATTGACGAATACTTGGAAAGAGAGAATATTCTTCACTTGGATTGACCAACCAAATTTCCTAACCTTAAGCCTGCAGAGCATATTTACTATGCTCTTGGGGGAGCAACATTTCCACTCGAACAATATTCCGAAACTAAAAACTGCTTTGCTGCAGGAGTTTGATCAACTGCCACAGAGACTCCACATCTGACTCCTATTCATTCTTCCGTTACCCTGAGCGATGAGATAAGAGAGGACCATATCTCATATTAGATTCATTTTTATTTCAATACCACAATGTGGATTTTGGGCATCTATGTAGTATGATTTTTTTTTGATAATTATGCACATTTAAAATTGACTACAGAATAGTATATCTCTTTCTTTCATAAATGTACATTTATATAAAATTTCATTAAAATCTTTCATTAAATTTTCAGCAATGCTTTATAATGTGCAAATTCGCTTAATTTTGCTCACGAGTGCATATTATAAAATGAAAATGGGATATAAGTATAAGATCTCTTAAAAGGAAACATGAAAGAAAATAACCAATGCCACCTCGATTTTAAAAGTTTTTAAGTCTTAGTACAAAAATTTCCTTGAAAGTATTTTCCTATAACCAATATTTCTACTCATTTGGCCAAAATATCTTTTCCATAATGAAGCGATCTGTCTTATTTCCATAATTATATAGTCATTTTTCTATGAAATATATGCTTAAATCATGAATTTCAATATTCAATTTTTAAATTTTAACAAAAGAACTTGAAATGAAAGGCTGAAAAGAAGCAAGATTAATTATGGCTATTAATCATAAGCTTCGAGATGTAGTTTTTATCTAAATTAACTATTTTCAAATTTTTGCTGTCGAAAGTGTCTCAATATTTAAATCGATCCAGATTAGCTTCAAGACAGAATCAATACTGTCGCTTTATAAACTCACAAGGAATACTCGAAGTTGAGATCATTTTTTAATATAAGACGGAGTTAATAATTATTTTACTGAAGCAATATAATATGTGATGAATTTAATCGAAACTTACTCTAATGTCATTGAAAAATTGATGTGCTATAACAGTATAGAGTTTTCTTAATTGCCCTTTTTAAAAACTTTTGAATTCTTTTTCTTAAGCAAATATGCAAGTAAATTTCCTGCAAAAAAATCCCTCTCATATTTTGTACTTTTAGATTTTAAATATTTTTAACTTCAGAAATTTGATGAAAAAGTTTAAACTTATAAAAGTTTTAATTTATAGTTAAGTTTCCTTTTTGGTTTTAAAAAAGTAATTGACGGTACTGAAATTTGAAATTTTGATAAGTAAGGAAAACATTTGTTTCTGAATTTTTAAATTACCTTTCCGAGCTTCTTAACACAATTACTAATATAATTATTTTATTTAAGATTAAATAGATTATTTACTGAAATGTCTTAACTTACTTCAAAATTGTAATGCACTTATGAATAAAAGCTACTTCCTAAATAAATATTACTCGGAAAAATTAATAATTTTAATGTAAATTTGTACAACAAATTTTTTTTTGCTTCAGTCAGATAATAATTTCTAACAGTATAAGCAGATCGTGTGACTTTATTTAACTATCAATAAAAATGTTGCTTCATGAAAGTCTCTCAAATTTTATTAGAAATAAACAGTGGGAAATAACAAATCTATGTATTAACATTTTATGATAATAAGAAGAAAAAAATGAAAATATTTTATTATAATATATTATATTTCTTACTATACAATTCATTATTAAGTATTTTTAAATTATAGAATCAGCAAAATCTGCGATATGTTTAGAATTTTACAAGTTGTACAACTTTATATGAAAATTATTTGGTATTAGAATGATTTCATGAACGCAAAACTTATTCTGAGATTAGTCTTGTATTAACTTCAGTTGATATGCTTATAATAAAAACAAATTAAGTTAAATGTAGAAAAAATTAATTTAAAATGTCTTTTTTTTCTGATTAGGACAAAGATGCTTCGTTACATTATTTTTAATGATCCTATCTTCCCGTTCAGCATATTACTTACAACAATCTAGTCAAAACTTCAAAATTCAAAAAACATTAACTTAACATCCAAAGGATGGAATTGAACAACAGAAATTAAAAAGAAAGATTTTAAATCAAAGAAAATAAATATATATTTAATTGTCTAATTAATTATTATTTCTTTGATATATTTTATGTTAATAATAGATTTCTTAAAAAAGCGTAGATACATATAGAATAAAACACCCAGAAGAGAATATAAGAATTTTGTTAGGTTAAAAAATAATGTTAGCAATTATTATTCAAGTAAATAAATTTACTGAAAATATATGGAAAATCAATATTTCAAATTATTTAAATTTCTTAATTGTCTGAGACTTAATACTAATAACACAAATTGTTTTAAAAAGAAATATCTTTTATAAGGTATTTTCGTCGAATAACTTTACGACAGCCCAATGAAAAACATATAAAATCACAAAACAAGGAGGAAAAGACCAAGCACTTTTACGAAAAATGAAACTTCAGAACTAGCCTTAGCAAAAGAAAATAACACAGTATTCAACGAAATAATTAATGAATAGGTTGTGTTTCTTAAGAAATTGAGTGAGTTTCTTATTTTTTAAAAAAAAAATGTTAAAAGATTAAATCTTCTTGCTTATATTGTTTCAGTTTCTCCAGATTTTAAATCTTTAGGGATAAGAAACTGGCTGTGTTGCGTAATAAAAACAAGTCGCATGAATAAAATGAGAAGCTAAAAATAAGTATAAGAATAGAAGATGAGTATGGGTTTTGTAAAATCTTGTGGCTAGGTAAATTCTTAAAGAGTTTAAATGTAATGTAGTAATGTGCAAGCCAATAAGATGTTGTCATACTTGTCTATGATAATATCAGTAGAATAAAAAATTTTATCAAACGTTGGCATTTATAAAAGTATATTTCGTTAAGAAGGAATGTAAAATTGTTATATTTTTTCCGAGGTTACATAAATGTAAAAAAGTATTACCATTTATTTTCGTTGATTCTTTTTTTTAAAAGAATAAAAGTAGCAAAGCTCATGGAAAATATTTTTTATTTAATGTATAAATTTAAAATAGTTTGTCATTAAATCGTTAGATTTTGAGAAAATTCAAAGTTCAACTGATACTAATATTAAAAAAAAGTATGCAAATTTCATGGGCTTAAACGACTGATTGTATAAAGAATTTTCGGTAAAAAATTTATAAATTGAAATTGTTATACAAAATATTAACTTTATAAAGACGAATATATTAAAGAAGTGCAAAGTATATGTGAAAACATGCACACACACTCATGATATGATTTTAGTTAAAACTATTTTTTA
>BMAW01001818.1:198659-229797 GCA_019974015.1 Nephila pilipes | reverse complement strand
ATCAGGGAGGACATCTTAGGTAACAATCTACGTAGATTCATATGCTCCCACTGTGTTTATGCCCGATGTGTCACTACTAGCTTCAAGACCAAACAATTACTAACTCTTATATATTCATTTCTCAGTCACTTTTATTTGCATTTCTCTAAATCGTTCTACACACTTCTAATGTTTATCTAATTTGCTTAATAATGTTTCATGTAGTTCACATGTCTTTTTTTTTCAGGCGAGTCCCCGTTCTGCGTGCAGTGTTCTGATGGCCGTTTATGTGTCTGGAGGCTCCGAAAAGAAACCGCTCGTCACCTGCTTGCATTCGATAACAGCATAGGGGCAGTGTACCTGGTGTGATGTTTTGGGCAGCCATTGGGTATACGACACGCGCATCTCTAGTTCGGATCGACAGTAATTATGACGCAGATCTGTATATCTTACGTCCAATGGTTGTGCTTTATCTTTGATGCCTGCAAAACGCCACATTTCAACAAGATAATGCAAGATCACATATGCACGTCTTGATATGACCTTCCTCGATTCACTGCGTATTCTGTTGTTGTCCTGACTTGCACGCTTTTCAGATCTTACCCCCGCTGAAAACAACTGGTTATGGGTTGCCGAAAGACTTTCTCGCCACCCCTTTTGAGCTAATACGGTTGATGAAGTATAGCATTGAATTGAAACAGCATGGAATGAGTTGACCGGTTCTGTTATCCAAGCCGAACCATCCCTAACCGGGAAATGGCCGTTTTAGCTTTCAGGGGTGAAAGCTGTTTCTATTAATTTCTTACCCCTGCAAACCCTAAGGTGCTTACGAATTTAATCATTTTGTCTTTATGCCATCCTGCTTACGTACGTAAGTATATTTATTATATATATTTATTGTATTGTTGCAGTTTTAATGACCAGCATTGGAGCTATTTCCATGTATGAAGAGCTTTTAAACAAGTAGCAATGTCACCCCTTAACGCGAAAACGTAAGATTTCAATTTAAAATAGACTGAAATATCTGTTAAATATACTGCTGTTTGTAGAAAATGTAACACCATGAAAGAATCATCAGAATCAAATGAAATTTAATGCAGAAACGACATGTACTGATACAAATAAATGATGAAATTTTCAAAACAAAAGAAACAAATTAAGCGTCCGAAATCAGTATTTGGTGCAGCCACCATGCGCTGCAATAAGTGCTGCTATACGACGTGGCATGGAGTCAAACAGATGTTGAATATCTGCTTGAGGAAGAGAATTCCATATCGCTTGTATGCGCAACCAAAGTTCGTCTTTGGAAACTGCAGGACGCGGATCACGAGCGAGACGTCGACCAACCATATCCCACACGTGCTCAATAGGCGACATATCCGGTGAATAAGCAGGCCAAGGAAGAAGTTGCATGCGTTGTGCTGAACAGAAGTCTCGAACAGTCCGCGCAACATGTGGGCGTGCATTATCCTGCTGAAAGATAGCTCCAGGGATGCCTTGAAGGAAAGGAACGACTTCGGGCTGTAGCACTTCACGGACGTACCTGTTGCTATTGAGATTACCCTCAATTCGTATCAAATTGGATCGTCCATGATACGAAATCGCACCCCAGACCATAACTCCGGGTGTTCGACCACTATGTCGTTCAATAATACACTCAGGAAGGCAGCGTTGACCGGCATAACGTCTAACACGCACACGGCCATCATGGGTCCACAAATTGAAGCGTGATTCATCTGAAAAGACAACTTGGTGCCAATCAGCTCGCCTGTCTCTGTGCTCAAGAGCCCACTGCCGACGCAGCCGTCGATGATTCGCCGTGAGGGGAATCCTGTATAAAGGCACCCTTGCACGCAATCCACGGCGCAGCAGACGACGACGAATTGACGAAGCCGACAATTGTACACCTGTAGCAGTAGACCAACGTGCTGCCAGCTGCCTGGAGGAAGCTGTGCGATCATTCACCGCCATGCGGAGCAGGTGTCGATCATCGTGCTCTGACGTCACCTTCTGTCGTCCAGTGCCTGTTTTTCGAGTTGTTCGGTGCTCGTCGGTCCACTGCTTCCAAACTCGCATCACTGTGGAACTGTTCCGCTGCATACGAGCTGCTATTGCGCGATAGGAAAATCCTCCTTCTCGAAGGCCGATTATCCTCCCTCGTTCAAACTCCGTAAGTTGCTTGAATTTCTTATTCTTCCATCGTGGAGGCATACTCAGGTCTCACTAAACGTTTGCCACTAACAAATAATCATAGACTTTTTTCAACGTCCCGCTACAGCACTTTATTTATACGCTTTCAGCATCAATTCAGAGGGCGCTGCGCGCGCCGCGCACGCGCGATGGCTCTGAAACTTTATTAATTTGCATAATATCCTATAATTGACATTTGCTGCGAATTTCATTTGATTCTGATGATTCCTTAATGGTGTTGCATTTTCTACAAACAGCAGTTTATTTCGCTCACCAGCTGTTGTGATGAGGAGGGAAAACGTAATTGTAAACAAATTGAACTCGGCGCTTTAAACTTCCTCGTACATTCGCATTTCTGGTTTTTCTCCGAATGCTTTCTTTATTAGTTTTTGCTGTGTATTTTTTTTTTAATTTCTTTCTTTTTAGAGTTTTACCGGCAATACTGCTTCACTTTACATTGCTTTTTGGTGTAATTCGTTCATTTTCCTTCTTATTTCGGAAAGCCCTTGACTTATGATTATATTGGCGAAAAAGTGTTGTTTATCAGCAGAATATACTCACATGGTTAACGAGTCAGTTATTGATGAGAGTGTGATTAATTTTCTAAAAGGGGAGATAGGAATATTTCTAGTGATTCTGATGCGGACATTTTATCAGAGAGGGACAAATAGGACTTTGCGTTTATCCACGCTTCGAGAATTACCACATTAATTCACTTTAAGTTTTGTTATTTCATGTAAATAGTCTTTCTTGAATATTTTTTATTAATTTGAAAGTTTATTGATGTACTTTGTCACTAAAACATCGGAATAAGTTCAATAGCGCTGCTGAAACTATTTCTCAAAGTAAGCACTTTTTTTATATATATTTTTCTGTAAATTAAAAGATAATATTATTAAAAATGATAATTTTAAAATATATAACAGCTTAAGTAATAATCTAAAATTTTATCAAAACTTACAACATTTGGACGAAAACTGTTTTTTAAGGATATTTTCCCTAAAGTTAGGTTTAGCGACTCAAAACCCCTGGCCCAAGAGACAGTTCCTTTTGATTCCCCTCCGTCCTCAAGTAACGTTTTATGCCAAGGTGTGCCGTCCGAAAGAGTTAACAGTATCTCACTTTGATGCACTTAAAAATATTTTTCAATTACATTTCCTTTCAACAACTTTTTTTTTTTCAATATTTAAATCAATTTTTCCTGATTGATGATTTTTCTATGAAGGATATGGAGTAATACAAATGATATTATCTCTTTTATAAAGAATATTTTTTCTCCGTTTAATAAATATCAAGGTATTCCCTCCTGTGTGAAAAAAAAGCATTAGAAACCTTTTTTTTTCCATCCCACACTGCTTTCTCCAAAAGTTCTCTGAAGTCGATAGTGCATCGGAAATCGATTCTGCGTTATCTTCCAGAGATCATTTCTATGGAAAAATTTGTTCTGGTTCATTAGTTCTATTTCAGGTAGAACAAACTGCGTTATCATTTAAATTGAATTTGTTTAAAATACCAGCGGTTATTGTCATTCTGCTGAAATTCCGGACTCTTAGATTCTCTTCTCCTCAGATTCTTATCTAATTAGATATTTTATCAGTGTTCGGTATGTTTCCTAAAATTTCTCAAAATATTTGCTGCAGTAAAAATTTCCATTATTTTCTTCCAGTGTATTTTAATAACAGTTTATGTGGACTTCTTCTGAGGCTACTCAGGTGATATTTACTTCAAATTCCGTTACAGCTCTAGCGACTTTATCCGCTTGTTTATTACAAATTTTTTTTGAATGACCCGGAATAAAAAAAAAAAACCCCTGCGTATTATAACGTAAATGGATGAGAATCTTAGTGGCTTGTCTATGGATAGCTTTAGGAGACTTGATTGAGAAATGCTGTAGTACAAATAAAACTGAATAACAATCGGATAAAATAAGCAGATTATTATTAAATTCTGTCAGTGTAACTATCTAAAGTTTGGTAGATGTTTCCATGGTAGATGTAATCCATGTTTCCTCCATGAAGATGGAGTTGACTGGATTTATTTTCTATGTAAAAGCGGCATTTTGAGTAACACCTGCCATAGAAATAATGTGTTGACTTTTAAATGCAGCTATAGCTATTACATTTCGAGATACTCTTTGTTCAAAAATGCAACCGAATATGGAGTCTATGTTCATAAGTTCTAGTATTAGTGGTAATCGAGGGGTCACGATTGCGAATATGTAATCGCCAATGTTTCCGTCGAACTTTGGATTTGAGATGTGCCATTAAAATCCCATCAGAATTGATGTATGTCAAACTTTTTGAGTCTCGGAGTTTTCACATTGGCTTAGTGTGGCTTCTGTTCAGGTGTAGTCCTTGTCACCGAGGTTCAAAATTAAGAGGTACAGCACCTATAACCCTTGCTTCTTAGGGTGAAGTAAATATACAATCAATTAATCAATCCTGAATTAATGAAGAAATGTTAAACATACAATGTATCATAATTAATTAAACAATTGTTTTATATTACTAGACAAATGAACAAGCCTTCGGGTTGGAAAATAAAATAATAGTGAGCTTCAACGAGAGATAAAGAGAACTACGAAACAGTAATAGAAAACATTAATGCATCTTGCATCTAAATAATTCACATAGCTAGAAATTATCCCAAGTCTAAGATCGTAGTACTCAAAGCTAAATCTGCTTTACAACTACGGCAGTGGATGGCGATAATCATGTTCGTCAAACCTATGGATGATGTAGAGTATCTTTAGATAGTCTCCAAAGTCTGAATGACTGCAGCAGCCAGATCAGGAACCTTAGGACTGTAAAAATATTCTTGTGGGAAAACAAATATGTGGGGCAACACCAAGTTTAAAAGGATGGATAAATAGTTGAACAGGTATAAATAATCTTCAAAACTGACAACTATTGTCAGAATGAATGTCTCTCTCTTTTAGTGATTTGTTCAGAATCTTGGTATTGTCGTTGTTTTGAAGACGTTTAGGTCAACAGTTAGGATTTAATGATAGCTCTAAATTAGATCGATAAGAAACTTGAGATAATAAACCATTTAAATTATTTTGTTTTCAAATGTATTTCCTTGTCAAAGTTTATTGATGAAAAGAGGAAATAAATGAGATTTAAGAAATAATTTCAGTCAATGGGTACTACAAATAAGTTTTGGGACTCCCTCCCTTCAATGCATATCTTTAGTGTTTTCCCTCAGAGCGACGCTAATGAGAAATTCGTGTTTTCTTGGAATGAGTATTAGCTTATCCTTGATGATTTTAGTATTCACATAATACACTCAGGTTCGGTAACTTTGAAAGGAAGCTTAAGGTGCATCGTTTGTGCTTTTGAAAATCCTGAAAAGTAGTGAACTTAGTCGAGAACAACGTTGGATAAAGCAGTTGCTAATCACACAGAGCGAGAGTCAGGCGGAAGTTGAAAAATCTGTTAAATGTTAAGATGCGCAGATCAGTATACTATGAAACACCTTGAAATTTCTGGTTCCCATTTAAATCATTAAAGAATAGGTGGAGAATGGATCATTACACTCTTAGATGGCTGATGGTTGAAATGTGCTCCCTTAAGTGATCGAGAACAAATCTTAGCTGGTTTATATAGACGTGTCGAGAAAATACTGATACGGTCGATACTGATGATAAGAAAGCAAATCCCACCTAGAACGCTAGAAGACGTGTAGAAGTCAGACTCAAGACTGCAAAGTAAGAAAAAGGAATGGCTGTCCGAAAAAAATAGAAAGATACGGCTTGCAGGAGCTCTTAAATACAACTTACTGAAGTGAATTGATCCGATATTCTGTGGTCTGACGAATTTAAATAGTAAATAAGTGTTAAATATCCTACATTTATTACGAAAAAAGTACCGGAATGTCAATATTTATTAAAATATGTGAAAATAGTTTTACAAAGTTAGTTAATATTCTGCTAATATTTTAGGTGTTTAGGACATCTAATGAGGCTTATATGAGGAAAAGTGTACGCAGAGAACACCTTCAGGAATGTATATACCTAGCGTTAAACATAGAGAATGTAATATTATTATTAAGGAATCATTTTGCACAAATCATAATGGATGATTTATGAAAAATGGTTCCATTTGAGGGATCAATGAATTCTAATCGGCACACAAATATACCCGAAACGGCTTTGTAATCAACAGTTTCTTAGGTTTTTGAAGACATTAACATGGATAAGATTAAAATTCAACGTAATGCTGCCAGCTAATCTACTATAATTATGCAACGACTTAGAAACAATGATGCAGATTTCTTGGAGAGGTCCTAACAGTCTCTGGATTCTTACTCTTGGACACTTTTGAAGAATTCTAAAATGCAAATATTCTCAACGAAAACACCTTGCATATATTCCTATACAATATTAAATGGGAAATGATTTACATAGTCTCAACGACAAAGAAAATGTTTTTGTCCTTTACTAACTACAATAGAGGTAAAGTTAAACTCAGACAAATAATACGGTTAAATTTCACATGTCACGAACTGGTGTCAATAGAATATCGGAGTAATTTGTTTACAATTGTTATCGGCTCTTGTGTTGTCAAGTTTAATTTTGATCCCTTTATAGTGATATGTTCCGAGTCTTGCTATTGTCCATATTATTAATGAATCCTTTATAATATATTAAGTATTTAATTTAAAGCTATCAATCTTTCTTCGACCGTTCCAAAGAATACAAATAAATACTAAAACAGTAAATGCAGATCTTTAAATGATATTATAAACAAATTTGGGGACTTCTGATCACTGGAAGACTTAGAATGATCAGAAGAGAATAAAATCATATTAATCAATTGAAAAAGAAAGTGCAAACTTCACAATAAAATTAAATTAAAAATTTATGCTTGTGAAAAATAATCTAAATTTTTTTGTTTTAAATTTTTCGCTTGAAACTGATTGACACTTCATGAATATAAGAATCGTTTTTGAAATAAAATATACATGTAGTCTTTCTTCAATTAAACGTTTTGAAAACATCTTTTAAAATGAGTTACTGATCGCAAATGATATTTTCTTCGGAATTTCCTTCTTAATTACTCATATATTATTGAATTCCTAAAATAATTGTGGAAGTTTTTCAAACATAGTCATAATAGTCAATAATTACAACATATAATCGCACAATTTATCACCTGTTAAAGACTATGTTATCAGCAAATGCAAAGAAGTTAAAGTAACTCGTTCCACTACAAACTAAATTCAATTATGATGTAAATTCTTGTAGTTCGCTAACGTATCTATCAAGATGGTGAGGTACAAATAAATATGTAATCTTCGACTTTTATTTGATATTAAAAAACTCCGCATTTCAATTAGAAGATGTATTTATATATAAAATTAGAAGAGAAAGTTAATCAAATTTAACCAAGAATATCAGGAAAGTATAAAAAAAATACTCTTTTTTTAACCTGAGATGATGAAAATATTCCTCTTAACATAAAAAATAACAAGTTTCCCTTTGGTAATATTTTTTAACTTGAATTTCCTTTTCTTTATTTTTACTCAATTCTTCTCAATTAAAATATATTAATATTTGTGAATGGACTAATGTGGAAAAACCGATGATTTTATAGGTAGAATAGACGTGTATTATTACCCACCCTCTTGTAATAAATTATTGTTATTGTTTATTTATGTTGCAATGATTCGGAGGCTACATCTTGTAATGAGAAAAGTAGATCTAAAAACGCTGCACAAAGATACTGAGTATAAACCAATTCTGAATATGAACCCAATAAATAAGTTTTGAAGTCTACTGAGCTTTAAACTAGAAATAAAAATTCTGTTTATCGTAGGGATTATTTTACTGTCCTCATTAATGATATATATCAAGACGACATATACAATGCGGGAGAAAAAGATAAAAATAATGGAGCTATGTGACTGATTAATTAAATAACATGAGCGAAAGAAAGGTTTGGAAACTAGTAATTGGAAAAGAATGGATATATTTCGTAAAACGCTATGATAAGAATAGAATTAGAAAAATTCAATACTAGACTGGTTGCTCAAGAATTTATACAACGTTATGGCATATGTTAAGTCGAAACTTTTATGAAAATAGTTAATTTTTCAGTAATAAGATTCTTATTTATTTTGTTAGTTTCTGTATTAAGTTGGAAAAATGCTCAGTTGTATGTGTAAGCGAATTATCTGATGGAAATCTCATCAGAGTGATCGTGAATTGCGTTGTGAATTAAAAAATATTTTGGAATCCATAGAATTCGAGAAATGGAATTGGTGTTACTCGAGGCTTAAAAATAAAAATATTGTTTTAATTGCATATATAGATTATACAGTGCTATTTTGTAAGAGTAATGGAATACGAAATCAGAATATTAGGTTAATTAAAAGTAAAATTATATAATATAAGTATATTAGGAAAAAATACTTTTCATAGGAATAAATTATAATCACATGAATGATGAAGATATTTTGCCCTAGAAAACTTACATTGAAAAATTTATATTGAAATTTTCCGAATAACCGAAAAATAATGTAAATTTTCCACCTAAAGTTGGTTATAGATTGCCCAATTCTATTGAAATGTTAATTGTAGTAAAACAAACCAGTAAAAAATATCTTTATAGAAAGTCGATAGTATATTTATATTTTATTGCAGATCGCAGTCGATCTGACATTGCTTTTGCTCTTTACCTCCCGTCACAGTTTGGCAATTATTACGATTAAAAAATTTGAAATGCTTTAGATATTGTAACTTACATAGTTAACACAAAATATTGTGTAACAAATTTATCGAATGTGAATGATTCATATTTGATAGCATATACAAATGCCAACTGCGGATGCGACTTAAATAACAGGCACTCAACCAGAGGTTATATAACATGTTTATGTAATATTATTTTCATGTAGAAGTGTAGTAAATAAAATTCCATTACATTAAACAGCATGGAATTTGAATTTATAACCTTAAAAGAGAATATTAAACAGATTATTTGATTCTCGCGTGTATCGAATTAACTTAAACTGTATCCTAAAATTAAAAAGCTTTTAATTTATAGTGATAACCAATTTGAAACTTATTTTTGTAAAAAATATTGAAGATGAAAGCAAATCAAAACATACACTTATAAAGCTTCAGTTCATTAAGCAACTCTCAAAGGGTAGATAATTCGTTATAGATTATGTATGTAATAAAGATAATTTGGAAGATTTTTTGACAAAGCTTTTACTTTTAACTAACTTCAAAGATGTTATTTTTAAAATATTTAGCTCTAAGATTACAACAAAAGAGATGGAATGTCCCACAGGTTGAATCCACAAAAGTCAGTTCTAATTATACGAATTGAAATCCCAAGTGGACTTGCATAAGTGCTTTATGGGGGAAATGACAGTCTAGATATATTAAGTTTTACTTTCCTCAACATATTCTATGCATATGTATCACTATTAAAGTTATTTTAATCTCAGTTTTTTTTAGCCAATATAGCTTTTTACTCTGATTAATAATAATTATGTCTTTATTTCTTTTCTAATAAGAAATGTATTATTCCAGAATAATTTAAATGAATAAAAATAAGTTATGACTTTGCTAAGAACTTATTGAGAAGTAAATTTCCAGCAGATTTTGTTGATTCTGGATTAAACTCATTTAGTCTTAAAATATTAATTATTTAAATATTTGCATACTTTGCAGTCAACCTGGATACCCTAACCTGTAAACTAGAGCGAAAATGTACGAATAAAAATGATACATCTTATTTAGTCAAGAACAAAAACTTACCAAAAAATTCTAAGGGAAGCCCCAAATTATAACAAAGTAAACAAACTGCATTTTCTTCATGTTTAGGGATAATAATAAGGAATAAAAGAAACTATGACAACTGCATTAATTACGGGATTTCGTGTATAAAGAAAAAGGACTGTTCTTAGCTCCTATGTGTTGCATGTAGGGAAAAACTGAAATGCAGTTCATAGAAGTCTTCTTTGCTCACATGGCATTCACATATCAAACTTCAGTAGCGTAATGATACAGATGGGACATTTTTTCAACGGTTACAACTTCAGAGTTCTGAAAACGCATTTTCAATCTGTGAAATGTGATTATGTCAAAGCTAGTAAGGCCTTTTGCTACATTACATAAACCAAACAATTGGTAAAGATTTGATTTCATTCAAACACCTGAAAAATGCAGTCAGTTACATACTTGGAGTGGGAAGTGTTTATAAAATGAGTATAATTCATCTGTCAAATTACAAGAAAAATAGTTGACATGTCAGGCAAAGTTGAAAGTACAGTCATAAGCCACATGCAAGATTATGAATGTTTTTTTTTTATCAACATGTCAACGAATGTTATCTTCATCTACAAAATATGTAGAATATGATTCTACACTTTTTCAAATTCTCAAGCATTAATTTTTACAGAAACAAATGTTATCCTAAAACCACTCAATGCTTTATTTTTCCTTATTATATTAATTTAAATTGTTGTAGAAATGGGCAAACCTAGTTAAGAAATAAATACGTTTAGGAAAGCTTAATAATTCTAAATAAAGAAAATGAATAAATTTTGTACTACTTATTTTTTTTATTCTGCTAATCTTTATAAAATTATTGGGGCAATCGCTTATCCCGCTTTGTTCCGAAAACAGTAGATGTGTATTTCTTTTGAATAGTTTCTTTTAAAACAAAAATAATTAAAGTTTTCTTGAATTTATAATTTCTGAAATAAATAATTATTATATCATAACTATACTTTTTATTGTATTTTTACTCTCTCATCACTTAATATTTTTCACTTTTACATTCATTATATAAACATTTAAGGCAAGATGAAAGAAATATAATTAACAACTTAATAGAATTAAAATTTGTTCAGGTACTTATGTTTCTTATATTTTTCAGCAATTTGTCAACATGAAAACTTTATCTTCTAACGAATACTAAAGCAATATTTCATTAAAAGAAATATAATTAACAGTATTCCTTTTAGAACATTTTTCTGGTCTGTTTTTAGAGAATAATAATTAAAAAGCTTGCATACTTCTATGTGCACTTGACTTCGTTTACATTCTTAAGATAAATAACATCAGACAAAATTTACTGATGTTTTTTTAAAAAAAATTGCTTCATACGTGCATGCAACAATTTCAAATAAAGTTATTTTTTTTTATATAGTTGCAGTTGCTTTAGTTGCAGAATTTAAAATTACTTCTCCAAAACCACTGAAAAAAGCAGAATTAATGTACAAATAGAGTAGAAAATATATTTATGAAGAACTCTTCGAAAAAATCCGTTTAATTGCTGAAGTTAATTTAAGCAAAATTTATAAACATACCAAAAGTTTAAAAAAAATAATGTAGTTATATAAATAAACCCGTCTATTGATTACATCAGTTTCCAGTAACTTCTTTAAAGTTTTTGACTGTTATTACAAAGTAAGTATGTATTTAATCTGACATTTATTCATTTCAATGGTTTCCTTTAATTTTGAATAATCTTTAAAGTCACGAAATCATTTAACCGATTAACTCGAAGCAAGTTGTCTGGAATACTGATATAGAGATCATTAACTTATTTCCACTCGCTTAATTTGAAATTTCTCAGAATTATTATCCAGTAAGGATCACGAAGTGAATGGAATACTAATAATTTTTTATGGTAATTTACTATGCAGAAACCATGCATTTCCTAGAAAACATAATTCTATATTATACTGAAATGCACTCTTCAACGTAACTTCTACAAAACACATAAGCTGCTAAAGATTTAAATAAACGATTTTACACGGCATATCATTAATTTTTAACGCTGCAATTTAACAACATTTTTTTCTATTTATTATAACGTCACAATTCGTAATCCATGGTAATAGAGGGATGAAAAAATGCCGAGTTCTATTTACTAGAATACAGTCCACGTGTTTATGGAATGTATTTTAAGTAGTTATGGTTTGTTCATGCATTTTCGTTGTGCTCATTTTAGTTGCTTCAGTATTTGCGCATTATAACTACAATTGTTGCTACATCTTACGGGTTTTCTGTCTTGTATCATAGCGCGCGTTCTTTTATGGTGTCATTTAATTACGAGCATTCATTTCTAATCATTTTTATTACTTTTATAAGACGACACTTTACAAACATGAAACACACACAAAATACAGAAATTCAACATAGAATGGACTTTAATCCTTCAGCGAGCTTAACACTCATCTAGGCGTGTTTCGCTTTCGGGGGTTACGTCGTTTCTGCTACAGGCGCTGGCGGACAACTAGGTGGCGTCAGTCCCTCACAACATGCATTTAATTTCTTGATAAATTTATTTTTACATACTCTTTTATCTCCACTCGAGTACTAATTCGAAGCAATTTGAATAAAATGTTAAGGAATTTAGTTTAGTTTATATTAACGTCGCACTAGAAGCAATACGAGGGCTATTGGCGACGGACCTCGTAATTTTGAATCACGTTCAAATGACGACACCTGAGCTGGTAACCCCCTCTTCTAACATCCACAAAACGCCAACGGGAGGACTTTGAGCCCCAAACAGATTTAACGTGCATCAACCCCGGCTACACGGCGGGTCTTTGGCGACCAAAGATCGAACCCGCGACTGAACGAAAACCGTCGGCCTCGAGTCCACGACCTTGACCACTAGGCTACCGCGGCCCTCTTCTTCAAGGAAATAAAACCATTCAATAGTTATGAGTTGTTGTTTTTTTTGAAAAACATGTTAAATTTTTTTTTTTTTTTTGTCGTTACTGTTTGTGATTTTCCCTCAATAATACGCGAGAATTATTTTAAGCACCCATAACCTAGAAACAAATCCTACAAAATATGTAATTTAAGTTAAATTTTAGCTGAAAAAATAGATACTTGATATTACGACATTGATGATGCTAAAATTATTTTTACATGTCAATCTCCTATATTATATGAATTAATTATTAATTTCTTATTATAAATTAGTTTTTTTTGTAATAGTACTAATTTTGTCAAGTTGTTGTAGGTAATCGTAAACATTAGGAAAATGAGCTTTTTATTATTTAATTGTTCACTAAGCTTTTGTAATAAATTGATAAAATGACTTTGTAACCTAGTTTATCTAATTCGAATAACGTTTCTTCCTCCAAGACTCACAATCAGTACTCTACTGTATTCTCATGAACTTCAATCAGCACGTTCTGAGCTGTTTTTTTAGGTATCGTAGAATTCTTGGTTGGTGAAGCTCCAGTCAAGTCATGGATTCCAGTCCTGATGTCAGTTAATGAGTTAACTTCCCGTTAAACAGACATAAACATCCTTTGTGTAAGAATAGTCAATTTTAACCAAACGAAACAATTAAATACTTTAGTATAAACAAATATTTTTTTCTGTATAACTTGATTAGAATACTTCAAAATATTAATATTCTTTATTCATATTTCAAATAATCAATTTGCAACAGGATAATTAATTCATGATTAATCTATTGACCATTTTTTTACATAATTTATTATTATAATTACTATATTTCTCTTTATAAATATAATGGCCTCCTCGTAGATAGTTATTTATATATTTCATCATAGATTCCAGTCAAATATTCGGTTCGAACCTCAGTTTTGTGGCGAAAATCCGTTATTATTCGGCTCTTTAGCGCAATATCTAATACATTAAGCCAAAACTACAAAACTGCAAAATTAATAACTCTGTTAGTGGAGCCCACTTCAATTCACAAAGCTATTATAATAATTTCAAGCTCAATAACAATTATTTGACTGCCAATCTTTATCCTCTATCTCCTTTCATTTTCTTTTAATTGCATATCATTTACATATCATTGCATCTAATCAATTCACTTCCTTTCTATCTTCAGGTAGCGTTATATTTTTGATGGGAAGAAAATGTAATTTTATGCGATTAAACTTGATAAAAGCCCCCGAGGTTAGTAAAGAGAAAATCGCTAAGTCACAGTTTCATCAAAAAATTGTCGCGCGGAATTGTTGTCTCCAGCGCATAATTATACGAGAATCACGTGACGTAGTTTTATTGAATTATGGTAACAATGTAGTATAATGACTATAAATATGTTAAGTCTCAACATTACTCAATGGAAGAGGAAGAATGTAAAAATATCATTCCTTTACTCTACATTTAAATATAATTAGGGCTTTAAAATTGTAAATATATCTAATGTTTAGAATAATCCACAAGTTTTTATTTATAAGCATTTATTTAATTCGAATCCATTTTAAATCGCTGGCGTATAGAATTTCCCAAACTTCATTTAAATTTTTTATCAGACATTCAGTTAATTAATGATTTTCAGAAACATTATTTTGTTATAAAATTTTGATACATATTGATAAGACAAAATATTAATATTATTTACTGGATTTATTTTCAAAAAAATACTAATGTATACATTGCAATACCCGGACATTATATATATATAATGTCCGGATATTCACAATGATGAGTACTTCGGCTTATTCAAAGCTTATTATTCTTATTTACAGCGATTAATATGTACAGACACTTATGTAAGAAATTAATTGAGCTAGATACAATAATCTTAGCAAAGCAAGAAACTCTTCTTTTAGTAAGGGTTTTGAAATTCTTTTTTCCTTTGACATTTTTGGAAATGTTTTTCTACATAAAAATAGGTGCTTTTCAAAACTGTTTCAATCCTTAAATTACCAATTATTAGGTTCTATGCATCGATTGGAGAGACCTTTGTTAATAAATGTCTCCTTCTTCAAACAATTTTTAACATTACTAGATGCTTTACGTCTCTGAACTCGAAATGGTTCTTTCTGCCACTTTTTTACCTTATCTTTTCCTTAAATACGCCGGTTTGATTAGAAGTATTATCTCTTAAAGAGTAGCTCACCTCCTCTGATCCAGACTGATAGTCACAAAGGAATTCAAACACATTATCTGAATCGCTCATTTTTCACTCAAAGCTCTCTTAATCCAACGAAAAGTTCTCTAATAACTTTAAAGTTTTCTCATTTCTTCATCATACGACAAAGGAGGAAACATTTGGCTTGAACGATTTGAAAACGCCATGGTTTCAGTTGAGAAATACTAACACACTGGTTGTCAACACATCCAAAATACACTACATATATTCGAAAAACGTTCGGAATACTACAATTTCAAAAGGTTCGTGTAGAATGTAATCCTGGTGGCAGAAACCGAGGAGATCCGATTATTTTTGATGATAAAATGGGACAGGAACTGAGTTTTTCCAAATGTGGGTTGTCGAATCACCTGCGTTCTCAGTTTAAGAGTAACTAGTACTATTAATTAAAAAAAAAACACCTTGAAAGCAAATAGAAATACAAAAATCCCTACAAAAATTAATTTTCTAAGCGCCATTTAACACTATTTATTTTTTATAATGATACTGTTCTACATTCAGCTTAACAAGCCAAAACTATTAATGAATTAATTTAGAATACTTCAATGAGTATACTTTTAACAGAAGAAAATTCTTCCTTTGAAAGAAGGTTATGCAAATCAGCATCCGAACTATTATGTGAAGCCTTCATTAAATTTTATAATTAATTTTCCTCAGAGCATTCTGAGCTTTACACAAGGCTAGTATTTTGATTAAACACCATTATAAAACAAATGGTATTTCGCATCAATACTTTTAAATGCTGGATTAAACTGAAGAACACTAACAATTCTACTCTTATAAAATTAAATCATATCACTTGCATGAGTTTATTTTATTGTCCCCTGTAATTAGATAAGAACAAACATCCTATATGTCGTAACTCGTGTAAATCATTTACTAATTGATTAATAGTATATGCAAGGTTGCTAAGAAATTTCTAAAGTTTTTAATGAAATTTGAAATAAATAGCTTTGTTCTGGAAGGAATATTCATGATTTATTGAAATTCTATTTTAGTAACATTGCAAGTGTTATTGCACTAAAATCATTAGCAAAATTGTTAACAAAGCCATATGTTAAATAAAAGAGAATTTTTAATTGTCAAACTATTTATTTTTACTTTCCTTGTATAATCACAGTGCAGTGTCATAATGGAAATATAAATCTTAGAGTGGCGAATATGATCATTAATTACACTACTACCCTATCTTCCGCAAAGTGTTTTAAAATAAATTTCGACTGAAGTTTTGCTTCTTAGAAGAGATAAATTATATTTTTTTTATTAATACATAATGATTGGAAATTTTATCAAGACAAGTTTTCGGAAAACTGATGCATTTATATTGTTACAAAAATTCCGAGATTTCGCAAGTGAAATAAAGTCCAACACGGACAAATGACGCTTTATTAGTAAATAGTCAGGACAACACACAGGTATCAGAGTTTGGATAGTAACAGCGCAAACAGAAAACACAACATTTGTATGGATTTATGACATAGACGAAGGAACAAAAATAGCCCTTGTAATGACAGCCACAGTTGTATCAGAAACTTTCAACTCACCAGCTTACTTGTTCACTCTATGGATAAATATCTGCGGTAATACTCTGCACTTCCAAAGCGGGCTCCTTCGTCTCCCAACAGATACAAACTATTTTACCTCAAATTCACTCTTCAAGCTACTGCAACTCTGCTTCCAAGTGCCTATGGTTTCTAGTCGATTTGAGGATCGATCTTCAGAGTCAATTCAAAGACAGACAGACTGACCCCTCTGACTCAGTCTCTCGGCGAATTCGGATTTTATAAAAATTAATCAAATGAAATAAAGGTATGAAGTAAACCTGATAAAACAAATATGTTCTTACACATTAGTTTTCACCATAGATAAGAAAATGGTAAAAAATGTTTATTTCTTTATGTGGCATCAAAATAGATAACTGATTCTTATTTCCTGAGGGAATGGTGTACAAAGTTGTAACCTTGGAGACTTAACGTAATTGAAATTTGAAAAAATTCCAATACACTTCCAATCAATTGAATCGTGGTCTAAGCAATTTGGATGATGATAAGAAGTGTAATGAATTGAATTGAGGACAATAATATATAGGCGAAATAGAATTGAAAATAAAGATGGTTAGTTGTCGGAAGGAAAGTTAGAATTTAGAGTGAATAGCAGCAGTGTTGAGGGTTATTTGAGAGAGAGAGAGAGTGATCTTTCATAATCTGTAAAGAAAGTTCCTTAAATAGTGTTTATATTTTTCTGAAGTCATTTCAAATGAAAACGGCGAATTAATTGACTATGTAATTATACTGTAGATTTAAATAAGGAGTGGGAATGAAACAAACAACAAATGTAACAAAGTACAATAATTCGAGTCATTAGTGCAACAAACTTCTAAAATAAACACTAAATGTGGTCTTCAAGTAATATTTTCGAAACGATTTTGAGTCAACTTTATTTTCAAACTTCCATTTTAACTTCATTAAAAATTTTTGTGTGTGCTATCTTTTTATAGATATATATCACATTTAAAAGTAATGTACAAATCTTTACACTTGTTTAAATAAATTTTTACTATATGTCATTTTATTAACTAAAAATGTTAAATTTGTTCGAGTTTGTTCTTTCTTTCGTAAGTACACAATATACTCGTAGGTGCTGCAAGACCACAACCGAATATTCCTGAATTAATATGTTTCACTACATAAAACCTAGTCTTTGGCAGTATCAGTAAAAGTAAATAATCAACTGTTCTTATATCTTCTATTAATTTAGAGATGCTGGGAAAAAAGTAAGCTTTCTTATGGGCTAGGGTGTTAAAGATATCCACTGCTGATGGTGAAACAACAAGTCTCTTGTGAGCAACCTTTAGTGTCGTTTTGTTTTAAGTGAATACCCTTTCGTACCATAAAGAGACAAATTACGACCGGATCCGTCTTGTGCTTCTCTGACATGAAATAACAATAATTTACTTAACGACTGATTCTTGCTTCCAGTAATCACCCATGGTCTTAATATAATAGCTAAAATATTTTAGTATAAGCTCCTGTGTTACCAATAGACTGTGTAAATGGATTAACAAGACACATTTTAGTCCTTTCGTAGCGGTTAAAGAAGATAATGGTGCTTAATATTCTGTTATAAACGTCGCGGATTTAATCACTTAATGTCTGTAATTCGTTTTGATGTGGCTTCTTAGAAAAGTTTCAGCAATACCATTAATATGATATTTCAGTTTGTCTGTCACTACAGTACTTAACTCAAAAATTAGATAGAGATCTTTAATAGTTATAGTGATGATACTTTTCTTAAATATTTAATAACTAATATTCGAGGACAGTTCAAAAAGTACTCATATCAAGAATGGTAAACGTTAAGAACTCATAAGAATATTTTCTAGTTATCATTTAACTCTTTTCTGAGAAGTTCAGATGTATGACGCCTTTCGTATCCAAAATACCATCAGTACATTTCTTCCGGCTAATCAGACTGTCTCCGCCCTCTTTGAAACAGATTCCTTGGAGATAACTCATTTTATAATTGTTGCTTGGTTTCTGATTCGTAGTGACAAATTCAGGTCTTAAAAACTGGGTTTACTCGACGCGGCAGCAATTAAATTTACATTTAGTACCAAAAGATTCTCAAATAAAAACTAACTAATTAGACCATGCCAAATTTGTTTGAGTACCGTTTAACAGATAGCAGCGTGCAGCTCCATACAACTTCCTTAGCAATGCCATTTGTCTTCAAAAACAGGTTGAACAACAATTGTACATATAATTAGTAAAGTAATAAGTAAAAACAGGTGAAAAAAGTCAAAAACCCAATTTCAAAACCTATAGCTATAAAATTTCAAAATTTAATTTATTATCTTTGTAATAATAAGAATAACAAGTAATATACTGATCGTTACATACGATTGTCTGTGCAAGAGGTTGAACAACAATGAGATGCTCCTTAGAATGGGATATGCCCTTCTTTTACTACAATAACACATCAATCAATAACTCCCGAGACTAACATTGAAAACAACATTTTTTTTGCAAAATCTTTTTTTATTCATCAACATAACACCTTTTGTTAATCACCTTTTAGGGTGATACAATCGTTCCAACGCTTTTCCAAATTTTTTTTTTTTTTTCCCCTTCAATTTTTTTTTTTTTTCCTCGCAAGAAATATTTTTTGTTGCGAATAAATAGCGATAAACAGCTTTCTGAATCATCGACTCGTTGCTGTTTTTGTTCCATCGAAAGCAATCGCGGCACCCACTTGGAAAAAACCTTTTTCACTTCACTTCAAAAACCTTTTTCAGTAAATACACTTCCATATGATATCTGTGTCATCTCAGCAATCTCACGGAGCTTCACTTTACGATCTTTCATTATAATTTTTGTCACTTCACTCACATTTTCCGGTGTAACGGCTTTCACAGGTCTACCCGAGTGTTCCGCTTCATTTGTGTCGGTACGACCACGTTTAAACTCGGCAAACCACCGACAAATCGTTGCTTTTGATGGACAAGAGTCCAGGTAACATTTTTCAATCCATTGTTTCGCTTGCACGGTGTTTTTACCCATTAAAAAACAATGTTTTATCAGAACACGAAACTCGGTTTTTTCCATTTTTTAAACAAACTACAAAATGACTTTACACCAACCTCGATAACTCAGCTGTTTCTGGTCCGATCGACTTAAAATTTTGACACGTTTCAAGCAAAGGTTAGTACTCTAGAAAGACCTAGTTACTGGTTTACTACGAGCGCCATCTCTGGGTTAGTCTCGGGAGTTATTGATTGATGTGTTAGTTACTTCTCATCATCTCTTGATACTCAGCATCAGATTGTCCAACAGTTCTTAAAGTAAAAGTGCCCATTCCTCAATCATACATCTGTTTTAGCTGTTGGGTGTTCCCCGGAAAATGTAATCATACCACAAGGCGTCTAAGCAAAGCATTCCACACACGTTGTATGGGATTTAAAACAGGGGAGAACGCTGGCCAATCCATTTGAGTGTTATCTTCCTTTTCCAGTAACTTCTGAACACCAGCAGTCGGGTGTGGCCGTGCATTGTTATCTATAAAAAATAAGTCTGGTCCTATAATATCCAAAAACAGACAAATATGGGGAAGGATCACCTTCTTACAATATCCGGCTACAGAAATTCTGTAGAAAACGTGGAACTCAGTGCGCCCTATCAGCATAATATTTCTCCATAGACAACTACAGGACCACCGTAACAGTCTCTTTCTGTGATGTTACTGGGATAAAACAGTGTCCCGACCTCTCTCCAGATCAACTAGCGTAGAGACTGAAACGACTCTCATCCGTAAAGAGCATACGACTCCGTTGATGAGATGTCCAGTTTTTGTGTTCCATAACCAATATAAACTGTACCGCCGACGGCCAACTTTCAATGGGATGCAGCGTTCAAGAATTTGCCACCTTTGTAAAGGCATATGGCCACAATAAACTGCGACATTTGTTACCCTGTTTGCTGTACACAGTTGCTGAGCAATGACACTTGCTGACTGGTATCGGGCTCTTTTCGCCTACAGGACGATATATCGGTCATCCACTGCAATTGTTTTCTAAGAGCGGCCACCAGCAACTTTTCTTGCAGCTGCACCTATGGTTTGGAAGGCTTTCCAAGCGTTCGAAAAGACACTTTTGTTGATTCTGAACTGCTGGTCAAACTATGTACCTCCTACAGTTTTCCGATCATTCTTCCACGTGTGAAGTCGTCCAGGTGATTTCTTTTAGCCACATTTCCCGAAAGAACTCACTTACACTTGCAACGAATGTCTTTAATTGCGCCTCCGTTCTTCCTTTTATTGTAGTTTTGAGGTGCACGCGCCAACCGCAAGCGTTTTGAGAACACTCACATCGTCTATGACATTTAGTTCCTGACATTTACTTACGCATCACCTTTCTACTGAATTGCGTGTTCATTGTACTGATCACAGTAATCTCTTTTCTGCTATTTCAAGGCTATCTGCTTAAAATTTACATTATTACTTAAGTTTTTCACACCAATGTAATAGTTATTAGGTTTATAATAATGAATAAATGTTGCCCCTAAATAATAAATACGCCTAAAATGATTAATTAATAAATGTTGCCATGCCTCTTAATTTTGCGCAATGAATGATGGTGAGCGGGGGAGCCTTGTATATGTCTCTTTTATCTTCCATTCCAGGAGCTTAATTTCACTTGACTTGCAATGTTTCCATTTATTCCACACAAAAGGAATCAAAACTATCGGATGGCTCATACTAAGCTTCAGTAACCTATCATTTATAAATAAAGTGTAAATCCTAGGTAAGTGTCTCAATTAACCGTATTTCTCATATTTGTCCATTACGTAGTATCACAGCAGAAGTAATTCCACAATTCACGAAAGTTATATATGTAATGGTTTAGTGAGAATGATATTGATTTTTTTTTACCATTTCTAATTTTAATATGTAATAATTATTTTGAACAATAAAGTGCGTGAAACTTTGTAGCTTCTCATTCTCTGGTATTATAAATCACAAATAATTTATGAAAGTATTTATCAACATGATAGTTTGGTATATGATGTAACATTAATCTTTTAAACAAATAACAGTTCCCTATATAGGGTACATTATGATTCATCAAACTCCTCGAAATAGTCATGAGCTAAATTCATCAAATATTTTAATCATATAAGGAATATTAAACATCATTCTATATTCTAAGTGAATATTGACTTTACATATGTAACTTGTATTGTTAGGCTAGCATGTATCAGGGCTGGCTAGCTACACTGCTTATGGAATCAAATCAAAAACGAATATTTTTAGAGCCATTTATTTAGTATTGCGAGATGGAAATTTTTCCCAAAACTCTTGAACTATTGAATATTCAACTACTGAATTTCGGAAACAGGTTTCAGAACGAAAATATCCTAAAACCTAAAAGTGTGCGTTGAATCTAATTTCAGTATTGTGTATTTGGTATAGTTGTGAACATTTCTGTTCAGTAATTATATTTATTATAACTAAGCGTTGGTCTGTTATAACTGATTTGCATTCAACTGAGCATGTTCGAACTGTCCTAACAAGTTTTCAAACTTTTGGCAACTAACTGCTAAGAAAGGTAACATTCGTAAAGTATTGTACCTCTGTGAGATCTAACTTATAAAGATTTTCTGTACAAAATTGTTTGATAGAATCAGTACAATGTTTTTTATATATTTTAATGTTATTTGATAATATTAAGTTTTTTAACTAAAAAGAAATGAAATAATATAATTACTGATAGAAATGTCGATTATCTCAAGTTTACTATTAACTTTGTAAAGAAGAAATTAAATAAATTAATTACTTTTGGACATCGAATAATTTTAGTTTACTATATTTCATACAAATATTTTATTTGTATGAATCCGAGTGATGACCACCTCTGTTCTATTGAGTGCAGCAAGTAAAGAGATTTTTTTTTCATCTTGACTTCAAAGAGTACGGGTTTCTCAATTTGTAGTATGAGTTATTAATTAATCATCTGCTGCAAATTTATTGGGAAATTGTGGATATGTGTTACATTTAACTGCTCCATAAAATTATTATCATATTTATAGATACGGATATTTAAGCCAAATACAGGTGAATAAATAGAAATATTTTTAAAATTTAACTATAAAGTAATGGTTGAAATTTAACACAAACATTATCGTAAGATAATTATAAAGGTAAATTTAGTCTACACTTTGATGTTAGAGATTCTTCGTTATAACAAATATTTTTTAGATTTGTATGACTTTTTGATATTGAATTCAAAATGAGTACATTGCCTCGCGCAAATACTAATATAACTAGATGAACATTTTTTATTGTAAATTGAATATTTTTTTTCTTTTATGATATGAATGTGATTTAGTACTGCATGTATGTTTTTATACAGTTTTATTTAAGCAAGATACATATGCAGACAATTCTATTCACGTACTTGTAAGTTACACACATACAACACTCAGTAGTTTTATTCCACATAAAAAGTAATTTAAAAAAAAATCCAATTTCATAATATTCCACTGAGAATAAATAAAATAACTTTAATAAAAATTTTCATGCAAGGAAAGCATAATAACCCACATTTCTAATCAAATAGTTTATATTTCTTACATATTTAATCTCATTATTATGTCTAAAACATACAAAAACGTTATTCATATTTATTTCGTTTAAATTATCATCACCAAATGAATATATTTTTATGTATAAAGTAATAATAGATATCTGAAAGCTAAAACTTCAGATATTGGATAAAATTTAGGTTAGCGTATACGTCTACTCATAGCTACCCAAATGTGAATATATTAAAGCTTTAGCTTCAGAAATAAGCGTAGAATATTTTTGGAATGTTTCAAATTGAACAAATGGCACGAAATTGCTATCAGAAGCTTCAAGCAATACTATTTGACAACAGAAGGTATTTTAAACTAAATTAATTAAACATTTTAAAGAAATTTTCTTCTAATATTATAGACAATAATACCAGAAAATCGAGATTGTAAACAAAGTTCATTTGATTCAAGCACGGTCTATACGTATTGGACTCAATTTAAGCAATTATTGTACATAAATTTTCCATTGTTGATTATAAAAAATAACTTCTGAAAATGGATTATTTTTTAGCACTTGTTTCTCTTTCTGCACAAAGTATTCTATTACTTTATAAGGAAATGGTTTCTAACAATATATATATATATATATATATATATATATATATATATCAAAGAATCACTTCCCAGAACTGCGTTCATTTCCTTTTCTTTATAATCAATATGGGTTGGAACCCATCGCAATATAATATTGAATCTTTCCAATAAAAGCCAAATAATTCTTTTTTTTATTTGGGAAACATAGATGAGAGAAGGACAAAGAAAAATATGTGTTTGATCTTTCTTCGAATAGTTTACTATTTTATATCCATCGATTTCAAAGGAAACTAAATAAAGGAAAAGGTAGCTCAGACAAAATTTCAAATTTTGCACATAGAACTTATAAATATACGAAGTCTTAATAAGAATGGTTTTTTAGATCTTTTACTTTTAGTCTTAAAATGCTTGTAAGCAGCTATGACTAGAAATAATGAAAACAAATATATAGGCTTCCTAAAAGTAAGCTATAACTATAACGTTCCGATAGTAATTCCTCCCATTCTCATTATATCACTAATGAATATAGTCAAATAAAGAGACAATATGATATCAAAGTTATTTTATTCATATCTATGAATTTATAAAAGTCAATATCTAGCCTGCTTCCAACTCTCGAACTGGTTATTTCATTCAAGATAATCATTAATGAAAGTCGCTTATTGATAACAGACATTATCATCTATGAATTCATCATCAATAACGCTAGCATATATAATGACATGTGAAGCAAATATCTCGTTCCGAAATTTTACGTCTTTATATTTCCTCATGATGCAAGGAAGTATGACTACCCAGAGAGATTCATTTTCGAAACATGATTCCTTTGAATGTTAGATTGGGGGTATCGATGCTTTGTTTCTGTCTAAAGCAAAGAACAATACCTGAATTATTCTCCAAAATAAATCTGTAGTCGTCTTTGAAGAGTCATGATCCCATTGTTGTCTGGTCTATGTAACGGGCTATCTTGCACCAAACAAACATTTATCTGTTCTCGATTGAGAAGGAATACACACAGATGTTCTTTTTGTATACTCGTAGTTTCAAGGAATGCGAATATACTGAAGGAACAGGTATTGTCATATATTTTGTGGTATAGTGATCTGAAAAGAGTTAAGGTCCAATAGTGTTCCTCCTCGTTTGGGCTGAACAAGTAAGAAAGTGACTTCGTGCAGAGTTATAATTCATAGGTATATAACGTCTGATGATTATCGTTTAATTCAACTTCCATTATAACTCTATAATATAGTCTTTTAATTACACAATCAAACAAAAAGGAAGACAAATGATTATTAAATTTATTTTATTGATATTTCTGAAATCATGATGAATATGCCAAATTACCGTCAGTCTATTCTACCTGCATCTGTAATATCATTAATGTCAGTATTAAATATCAATCTTACTAGCTCACATGAGTACGAATGAGTTAAGTTATAGAATTCCAGCAGTTTCCTCAGCTTATTCCCAATCAGGGAGGACATCTTAGGTAACAATCTACGTAGATTCATATGCTCTCACTGTGTTTATGCCCGATGTGTCACTACTAGCTTCAAGACCAAACAATTACTAACTCTTATATATTCATTTCTCAGTCACTTTTATTTGCGTTTCTCTAAATCGTTCTACACACTTCTAATGTTTATCTAATTTGCTTAATAATGTTTCATGTAGTTCACATGTCTTTTTTTTTCAGGCGAGTCCCGGTTCTGCGTGCAGTGTTCTGATGGCCGTTTATGTGTCTGGAGGCTCCGAAAAGAAACCGCTCATCACCTGCTTGCATTCGATAACAGCATAGGGGCAGTGTACCTGGTGTGATGTTTTGGGCAGCCATTGGGTATACGACACGCGCATCCCTAGTTCGGATCGACAGTAATTATGACGCAGATCTGTATATCTTACGTCCAATGGTTGTGATTTATCTTTGATGCCTGCAAAACGCCACATTTCAACAAGATAATGCAAGATCACATATGCACGTCTTGATATGACCTTCCCCGATTCACTGCGTATTCTGTTGTCCTGACTTGCACGCTTTTCAGATCTTACACCCGCTGAAAACAACTGGTTATGGGTTGCCGAAAGACTTTCTCGCCACCCCTTTTGAGCTAATACGGTTGATGAAGTATAGCATTGAATTGAAACAGCATGGAATGAGTTGACCGGTTCTGTTATCCAAGCCGAACCATCCCTAACCGGGAAATGGCCGTTTTAGCTTTCAGGGGTGAAAGCTGTTTCTATTAATTTCTTACCCCTGTAAACCCTAAGGTGCTTACGAATTTAATCATTTTGTCTTTATACCATCCTGCTTACGTACGTAAGTATATTTATTATATATATTTATTGTATTGTTGCAGTTTTAATGACCAGCATTGGAGCTACTTCCATGTATGAAGAGCTTTTAAACAAGTAGCAATGTCACCCCTTAACGCGAAAACGTAAGATTTCAATTTAAAATAGACTGAAATACCTGTTAAACACTACATGAAAATTACATGAAGATATGTAATTGTGTGGTAAAAAGGAATGTAAATGTATTAAACACAGCATATTAATTTATATTTTGTTTCCATTTCGCATCCTTTTATCTCGATAATATATATATATATAAACCATCTAAATATTTACAAAAAAGGCCAATTGCATCTTAAGAGTTTTATTGATATTCTTTTTCAATTATGGGTGCTTAAAATGTTTTGAGTTGTGATAGTTTGGTTATTTACTAAATGTAAAAGAAATTACTGTTGTGTTTAAAAATTTGCGAAAAGTTTATTTTCTACAACCACTAAATGTAATCAAAAGATTGAATATTTTACTGTGCCCTTAACATTTCAAAACTTCTCACTTTTTATTTCAAAATTTTAGAAAATTCTGTAAATTAACAATAATATGACTATTTTTTTTTATTTTTAAAATTTCCTTAAAACGATGGAATATGAAAAAACTTATTTTTTTTTATCCTAAAACAGAATTGAGAGAGACTTTATAACTCTCAATATTATATTTTAGAATTTTTTAGTTCTTTCTTTCTGAAAATGTTTAATGTCTGAATTGATAATAAATGCAGATATTTACATTTCTATCAGTTTATGCAAATTTTTACGCATCGTCTTGTTTTACGTCTTTTTATTTCAAGTTTGATTAGTTTCGAAATATGTATTTTGGATCCAGCAAGTTTCGATTTATGCTGTGAATTATTCTTGTGAATCGGGACGAATGGCAGTAGAACATAAATTTCTTTTATGATTATTTTTTGTCTTCAATTATGTTATTAAGGATAGAATGTATTTAGTCACAATTAGGATAATAATTAATTTATAAATGACATATAAGAAAACTGAAATTGATTGTGCTGATAATGAATAAGAAGTAGAATTTTAAAAGTAATTATGGTACAAAGCAAAATAAAACAAATAAGAGCTTCAGTTAATATTTACATCTAAGATCCGGAAAAAATAGTTAAAACAATAATGATTCTGATTTTTGATTATGCAATTCCTCAGTTGGACTTATTGTAAGGCCATGAGAAATCATTATCGATTTTGAGGATTCTAATTTTACTAAAAATGATAATTACTATAACTTTAGTTACAGAGATTTGTTTAGTTACAGTAAACTTTATAAGGCAGTTGAATTATGAAGAGCATCCTGATGACGAACAATGAATTTTGATTGAAAATATGGAATTAAAGTATAAGGAAATAGGATATTTTTGAGAGATTTTAAATGAACTGGATAATTACTATTTTTTCAAATCATGAATATGTTTTCATTACATGATATTATGATATATTCTGAGCAATACGCGTATAACAGTTCGTAAGCGCGTATAACAGTTTAGACTTGTAATTAATCAAAATAATGAACAAAATTTAAAATTCAAGTTCAATAAGATACTTTCTACTCGAAAGATTTTCAGAAGGTTTGTAAGAAACAAAATTAACATATATGAGTTTTGATTCTCTTATGTATTTAACTAATGTTTCTTTCTTTGAGAAAAATATTGAATTATTGCTTTTAACGACCCACAAAGAAGCAACACGAAGAGTATTGGCTATAAACTTCGTAATTTGATACTTAGGCAAAGGATGAGGATAAAATTTAAGCTGGAAACTCTATGTTCTGACTTCCACACCAATCTAATGGAATGACTTGTAGCCTAGACAGATTTAACGCGCATCACGTAAAGTAACGCTACGTGGTGAACCTTCTGGCATCAGGTTAGAACCCGTGACTCGACGGAAACAACGCCAGAAATCAATTATAGATCCTCATGAGTCAATACAGTAAAAAAAACATTTAAAGAAATAATTTCTGTATTAAAAGTCTCATATATCTAATAATATTTATTCTTATGTGAGTAAGTTCTGTATCATGAAATTTACAGAATAAAATTTAGGGTTTTGATAAAAACAATTGTTTTCCCTGAGCTTACGGTTTGGATCACCCCCAACTACATTTCAATATTTATAAATAGAACAACCGAATAAAGAAAATATTATAGTTAAAATTGACTACAAATTATGACAAACTAAGCATTTCGTTACATTTGTTACAAGTACAATAAAACAAAAAAAAAGTACTATTTTATACAAGTATAATAGATGAAATTAGAGGATAACTGTCTTTGTGGTTCTATATCCCAATAAATCAATATGTGAAATTTATTAATTTATAACTTCAGTTATTTTAAAATCTTTTTAAGCTTCTAATGACAGATTCTCATATATTATTTGTCCCATTTTAGAGTATTTTAGTAAATGAATCCATAAAAAATATCACAGAATTAGGTACACTTCACAAAATCAGAGAACCAAATTTAAAAAATTAATAATCTTGTGGTTTCTTTTGCAGTTCATAAAACCCTACAGGATAAATACTTTTCATCAATTTAGATGAAATATATTCCTAATATTTATTATTGTCTTTTTAAATGTGGATTAGTAATTTTAAATTAACACTTTAATTAGAGGTAACTTACAAAGAGTAAGCCGCGATGAAAAAAACTTTAGTTTTCTGATACCTAAGAGCAACAACTTAGCCCAATACGGTTAGACATATGATCTACATCTGAAATGAAGAAAATATCTTTGGTTACTGGGGCTTAAAGTTAAGAAATACACCTCTAATAGCCCTCGTATCGTTCAACAGCAACGTCAATCAATGAACAACTAACCAGCAAACTGTTCTTTTGTATCGTGTGGTAGGTACAGCTATTGTTATCGATTAACATTTTTTAATGGCGAACACAATTTTTGGTATTACAGTTGATAATGATCTTTAGTATTTCCTTCATTCAGAATAAAATTTCGACCTCTACGACATTCTATTAGCCATTGGATTGCAGTGCTAATTGATAGAACATTTCTATATGCTAACTGTAAACGTTGAGCTACGTTTTCCTGACTTAACCTCAATTTAAAATCATTGAAAACCAGAGTATGCTTCTCAATTTCCCTTGTTACGCCTGCCGCTCATTATTTAAATCTAAAAGTTTATTGTAAATATTAATTAAATAATCAATAAGGTCATAATTTGAATTGAAGAGATGCAGAAAATACAAACACTGTTTAGTAACTTCCTTCACAGGTTATAAAAGATTACATTACCTCAAATAACTTTAAAAAACTTGAGAATTAAGCAATAAAGTTTAAGGATATCAACTCATTTTCACCGAATGAGGTACTTCTCCAATATAGTGGGTTCGATTCATATCACCACTTACTCTAATCATGAGTAGCTTCGAATAACTTTAAGCAATAAACGATCAAATACAGCAATTTACTCCAGATTTTAACTTTCCTAATACCTTCCGATTACGCACTCAGCTATCGCTCCTCCCTTTCAATTCTATTTCTTTTATATGTCACTAACCTCAATACAATTAATTACACTTCATCTGTTTTGGGTAATTAAATTTCATTTGATTTCTGAAGGGTTGTAATTTCAAATATAAAATCAGAAAGTAGGCCCAGTAGGTCGTGAAGAGCTAAATTTTGCATCTTCTCTGTTAAAAATTTATTCCATGAAAACTCAATTGCAAATGGTCTATAAATAATAGTTTGCGGGTATAAAGTACTTCGAATTTCTAAAGATACTTTAATTCCTCAACACGCTTATACTATGAGTACATAGAATTTTTTTTGTTTCTCGGATGAATATACTTTAATTTTTCTCTTGAATTAACATATAAATTATTTCTGATCTTTCATTAACTTTTTTTTCATAGGTTAAAAAATATTTGCTCGATGCGCTTAAAATAAACTTTCAGAAAAGAAATGTTGCAGTAAAGTTAATCTAAATAATTAAGTGGGTACATTATAGAATATTACAGAATATTAAGGAAACACGCGAGCTTTTGTACTACAAATTGCGTAATTAAGTTTATGTCGAGAGTGAATCTACTATTTTTTATCTCTTAGAATCTTAAAATATAATGATTTTAATGATTATCATTACGCAAATGCAAATTGATGTTTTCATTGCGTAAATCAGATTAAAAAGGTGATATAGATGTATATTCTATTGATTATCATGGGATCCATTTCCTCTCACGAATAATGAATTTTATTTACTAAATTTCTCTGATGTTCTTTTATTTAAAAAGAAGTTTAATATATTGATGTAATTTAGATAATTATGCACTGAAAAAAGTTATTTAAATTTCAAAGTTGAATAACTAGATCAGAGAAATAATGCAGTAATCTTCAATAAGTGATATGTTTAGAAAAGAATTAAAAATCAAACGTATATTCTGAAAAGATTGGTTGTAATTTTATAAAAGGTTTTCGTGAAAGTTCTCAATTAGTTTTGAATTAAAACCATGATTAAGAAAGTCTTTCGTATTCATTTGGAAGGGCTGAAAAAACAATTTAAGAAATTGAAATCAATAGTTATAATTCGACTCTTGGCTTTATTTAAATACTATTAATCCAAATCGGAAAAATAAAATTTTTGAAGGGTATCACGTAATGTACTATTGTTTAAAAGTCTTAAGTGTATTAGTTTGACATGCCTTTTAGTTATTCTACATTATGTTAAAAAAAGCATAAAAATAGTCTCTCTTTATATTCTTTTTAAAATAATATATACTTTGAATCATTAGGATAGTGTTGTAAATTTATTGAGTTTGAATTTTGGAAAACGGGAGTTACTTATGGCCAATTTTTTTCGGGAACAACTTTTTTACAAACCTTTCTATCTTCTTACTTTGGTGTAAAGTTGCAGTTAGTAAAATGAGCAGCTATTCGAGTCAATTGACCATGGCTCAAAATTAGGAGGGATGTCTTTGATTAATAACCCTAATAATGAATTTGTGGAAGACGTCAATCAACTACCAAAATCAACCTTTAATAATCTCTCATAATATGGCTTAAACTTAAACTCTTTAATAATCTCTCATAATATGGC